>WNWK01020029.1:0-36641 GCA_009830355.1 Cherax destructor | reverse complement strand
AGTTATTTTTATATCAATTTAAAAATTTTTTAAATTTGCAGCTATTAAAATTAAACAATGACGTCATCCTTCCCCTGGTATCAAACACCATTAATATTTTTAGGCCGATAAGACAAACTGGAAATTATACAGCCAAGCTGTGGGTTCAAACCTGCGGTTTTAAAAAAAAAACACGGGAAAAACTGAAGCTGATTTAAAAAAATTTTTAAAACTTCAACGATTGCAAGTTTTATAAGAAATTTTTAAGTACATGGACAAATTTAAAACCCCCCCCCACAAACTTTTAAAAAAGGGGTAAAAACCCGTCCTTTTTGGCATCAGACATTATTTTTTGAAGGAGAAGAGGATAAATAAAATATTTAACATGGTTTAAGGGGATAAAATTCATTCATTTTGCAGATAAAACTGACTGGTGTTTTCTGCATGTTTTAATGTTATTCCGCTGGTTAAAAGCGAGTGATTTATTACTGTAATCTCCCAGGAGGCGGGAATGGGGCCTATAACTCAGGTCAATGCACATCCCAACTGCTCCAAAAATTTTTTCTTTGCACCGACACCAGAGGTGAATTTTTTTTTAAAGAATTGGATGAAACCTCATGTTGGCAAAAAAAAACAAAAGTGGGAAAAACAAATTCAACAACCACTTCGGTTGTTCCTCCAACGACACTTAATAAGACTCCCGCAGCGTCTAGACTGTGAGAACGATCCAAGGGTCTCTAGTTTTCGAACATCAGTTTATTAAATAAAATTAGATGTGTTTCAGTCGTCGTGAGATCCTAGAAAGATTCCCCATTTTATAATATCTTAACCCCCCAATGACACAAAAGGAATAGTGCGGGGTGGGCAGGAAATTTTAATTGCAAAAATTATACAAATATTCACGTGTGTGTGTGTGTGTGTGTGTGTGTGTGTGTGTGTGTGTGTGTGTGTGTGTATATTGTGTGTGTGTATGTGTGTGTGTGTGTGTATGTGTGTATGTGTGTGTGTGTGTGTGTGTGTGTTGTGTGTGTGTGTGTGTGTGTGTATTGTGTGTGTGTATGTGTGCGAATGTATTACTGTAAGTACATGTGTTCCTAACTTCCTGGTCTATCTTAAGAGTGTTGGGGGTCAACCCCGGTCCAGTCCGATCAAGCCTCCTGGAGGATGAGAGAATGATCAACTAGGTGTTACTGCTGGCAGCACGCAGACTTTAGAAACCTATCCTTCACTTCTTTAGGAAACTAGGGATCTATTGGTAAAAATTTTGATGATGGGAAGCTGTTGAATAGTCTTGGTCCCTTAAAAAGTTATTATGTGGCCTTTCACTTTTCTCATGGCACTCCTGCTTTTCGGGGGATATTCCAAGATTTTTTCCTTAGTAGACAGTGATTTTCCAGGTGTAAATTAGGATATATGTTTCTCTCCCATTCTAAAGAGTAAAGGTCAAGGGCCTTAAGTGCTCCAGTAATTAAGGTTCTTAAATGAACTTACATTAGAAAAGTTCTCTTACATTCTGAGACCACAATTTCGTCTGCCTTCAGGGGCGTCTAATGGCTGAGCAGTGAACTTTGTTATTTATCGTCCGATTTCTTTCATTTTTTGTAGTTAAGAAGTCTTTCTATCACAATGCCAAGTTTCAAAAGATAGCCCTAAAAACAACTGAGAAAAAATGTTTCCAGACCTAGCCGGGTACGGGATTGCAAATGTTTGCACCTCTGATTAAAATTGGCGGTTGTTTGTTCGGCCCCGATTATGTGTTCGTGACCAGATGCAAAATTTGGTGAATTTTTTGGTCGTGAAACGATTTGTTCGTTTTCGTAATCGTTCGGACCGGAGGTTACTGTACTCATTTACCAAACTGTTGGGGATTGATTCCCCCATTGTCCCCTCATGAACAAGACAATGTACGTGTCCCTTATCCACTAGGTAATCGATCCCAAATACCATACACCCGGGCTCAACACGGGGGCCATGGTTCGATTCCCGGCGGGTGGAACATTTCGACGAGTTTCCTTACACCTTTACCTTTCACCTATCAGCAAATAGGGACCGGGGTGTTATTCGACGGTGTGGGTCCACCGGGGGACAAGATTAAGGACCCAATGGAAATAAGACAGAAGCCTCAAGACGCACTGACTTTCTTTTTGGGGGCTAACCTCCGGGTTAAAAATCCGAACGAAATCTTATCTTATTTTATCAAGGTGTTGTTATGGGAGAGAACACTCCGTGGTAGTGGAAAGTAATTTAATTTCAACCCTCCTGTTTAAATACCAGACTTCCATTCTGTATATTAATAAAACCGGAAACAAGGAGTGGTAATGAATCTTTACCAAACGGGCTGGCCGAGGGGTAAATGGCGGGATCGAATCTCGCCAAAACCGGTTTGGAAATAATTCAGTGAGTTGTTTCGGATTTCATTAATATAAAATACATAATAATATATATATATATATATATATATATATATATATATATATATATATATATCTCAACTCTGTACTGTATATGCCATCTTTATATCAACAATGTACCTTAAATCTTTTATATATATATATATATATATATATATATATATATATATATATATAATTTTTTTTTGCAATATCTTAAATTCAATAATAAAAATACCTTGACATATCACAAAAGGTTATTATACTGTCTGTCTCAACATTCCTCAGTAAAGGAATAAGTACGATGTTAAAGACCCAAGAATGACCACATCCCTTTGATCATTTTCCCCGCTAAACTGCCACAAAGTACATGCAACAAGCGTTAGCCCTCTCTGCAACATCAGTCAACATGTTTACATTGAAAAGGCTACTTATATGTTCTTATTTACGTTCTTTACTTTTAATTGTATACCAGAGACATTCAAATTCTATTTACGCTCTTCTAATATTATTTCATTGCTGGACAAACAGGGATGAGGTTGCATACAGTTTTTTCCTTCAAGGTGATTTGGTTTATTATTCAGTTTTATAAAGGGGGTAAATCAGGTGAAATGAAATAATAAGAATTTTATTTTCTTTTCTTGAGGTTTTTTTTAAATGCCATATCTGGCTTGACATTGATCAAGTTATTGGAATCACAAAGAAAATTAGACCAGACAACAAGAGACTCAGTAGGAAGAAAAACCGGAACATGATACGTCTCAGTAATGATGAAGGTTGAAAGTGTGATGGTGGTGTTGATGGTGGTGTTGATAAGAACCTAAGAAAGAAGGAACACTGCAGCAGGCCTACTGCCAACATGGAGGCAAGTCCAATTCTCTCACCGGCTTAAGCCAATGCCCTGGCCCAGCCAGGTCAGGTTACATTCACTTAAGGAAGGAGCACGGTATCTGACCTAGTAGCACAAGCTAGTCAGGACCAACTCACACCCACCCGCACCCACTCATATTTTATCTAGCCTATTTTTAAAACTACACAACGTTTTAGCCTCTATAACTGTAATCGGGAGTTTGTTCCATTCATCCACAACTCTATTACCAAACCAATGCTTTCCTATATCCTTCCTGAATCTGAATTTATCCAACTTAAATCCATTGCTGCGAGTCCTGTCAATACTAGATATTTTTAGCACGCTATTTACATCCCCTTTATTTATTCCTGTTTTCCATTTATACACCTCAATCATATCCCCCTAATTCTACGCCTTTCTAGAGAGTGCAGATTCAGGGCCCTCAGTCTATCCTCATAGGCAAGATTTCTGATACATGGGATCAACTTAGTCATCCTCCTTTGTACGTTTTCCAGAGCATTTATATCCATTCTGTAATACAGTGACCAAAACTGTGCAGCATAATCTAGATGAGGCCTAACTAAGGATATATAGAGTTGAAGAACAACCTGAGGACTCCTATTATTTATGCTTCTTGATATGAAGCCAAGGATTCTGTTCGCTATTGGGAACACTTATGCACTGCTGTCTTGGTTTTAGATTACTGCTAACCAGAACTCCTAAATCCTTCTCGCAATCAGTAGTATTAAGATCTACATTATTTAGTTTATATGTGGCATGGTTATTGTCCTGTCCAATATTTAGAACTTTGCATTTATCTATGTTAAACTGCATCTGCCACTTCTCCGACCACTGCATCAGTCTATTCAAATCTTCCTGGAGTGCTCTAATGTCCTCATTTGAATGAATTGGACGGCCTATTTTGGTGTCATCGGCAAACTTGCTTATGTCGCTATTTATTCCCTCATCTATGTCGTTTATGTAGATTGTGAACAACAAGGGGCCCAATACCGACCCCTGTGGAACACCGCTCGTGACGCTTCCCCACTCTGATTTCTCTCCATTTATGCAAACTCTCTGCTGCCTATTTGTCAACCATGCCTCTATCCAGGAAAAAATTTCTCCTCCTATTCAGTGTGCTTTAATTTTCCTCAATAGTCTCTGATGTGGGACTCTATTAAAAGCCTTACTGAAGTCCATATACACAATATCATATTCATTACAATGATCTACCTCCTCAAACACCTTAGTGAAAAAAGTTTTTAAATTTGTAAGGCAGAAACGCCCTTTTGTAAAACCGTGCTGAGATTCGTTGATTAATTTATGCTTTTCAAGATGGCTGCGAATTGCCTCGGCAATTATTGATTCCATAAATTTTCCCACTATGGAGATTAGGCTTATTGGTCTATAGTTCGAAGCTAAGGATCTGTCACCTGCTTTGAAAATAGGTGTTACATTTGCCATTTTCCACTTATCTGGCACCATGCCAGTTTGCAGTGATATGTTGAAAAGATTAGCCAACGGTTTGCTAAGCTCCTCTTTACATTCCTTTAGAACCCTTGCATACAGTTCATCAGGGCCTGGGATTTGTTAGGTTTCAATTTATCTATTTGTCTAAGGACCATGTCACTTGTGACCCTAATCGTGCATAGTTTACTATCGTCCTGTTCTAATAATTAATTATTTCTGGAATATCGCTAGTATCTTCCTGTGTAAAAACTGAGAGGAAGTAAGTGTTAAACATTCTACACATTTTCTTATCACTGTCGGTGAGCTGACCTGAGTAACTTTTGGAGTGGGCCTATCTTGTCCCTAATCTTACTTCTGTATACCTGAAAAATCCTTTTGGGTTAGTCTTCGATTCTCTCGCAACTTTAACCTCATAGTCTCTTTTGCTTTTCTTATTCCCTTTTTATTTTCTCTTTAACTGAATATATTGATTACCTAATTGCCCCTCCCCTCTTTTGATTCGCCTATATATGCCTCTCTTTTGACCAATGAGATGTTTTAATCTATTGTTCATCCATTTAGGATCATTTTTGTTTGATCTGATTTTCCTATTAGGAACATAAGCTGTCTGAGCAGCTAGAACTATTCTCTGGAAAACGTCATATTGGCAATCACCACCTACCTGACCCACTGTCAGGTCATTCCAGTTCAGCCTACCCAGGTAATTTTCAGCCCCTATGAAATCAGCCAGGCGGAAGTCAGGGACAGAGACTTGATTTCCATTAGTAGGGTAATTCCATGATATATTAAAACTGAGTGATTTGTGATCACTTTCCCCAAACTCATCATTAACCTCAAAATTATTAACTAGCGATTCCCTGCTGGCAAGAACCAAGTTAGCAGGTTATTTCCTCTAGTTGGTTCTGTCACCAACTGTTTCAAAAAACAACTGAATCGTATCAAGAAAGTCACTTGACTCTAAATTTCCTGTCAAATTGCTCCAGTCAATTTGTCTAAAGTTGAAATCTCCCATTAGCACAACATTTTCATGTGTAGATGCCTTACGAATTTCATCCCATAGAAGTTTACTGCACTCCTATCAAGATTTGGGGCCTGTAAATCACCCCAAGATAAGTTTTACACGGCCTTCAAGAAGCTGTAACCAAACACTTTCAGTGGCTGACGCTTCTAATTTTATATCTTGTCTAACACAACAATTTAAATTGTCTCTGACGTACATCGCTACTCCACCACCCTTCCTGTTGACCCTATCAGTGTGGAATAATTTATAGCCTTGTATGTGACATTCAGAAGGCAACTCTCTATCTTTCAGATTGAGCCAGGTCTCTGTTATAGCAATAATATCTATGTTTCCTGCACTTGCAATTAATCTTAGCTCATCTATCTTATTTCTTACACTCCTGCTATTAGTATAGTAAACCTTAAGGGAGCTAGTCTCTTGTTTCCCTCTGCTGTCTCCCTTTGTTTGCTGACCTGATCCATTGTATTTATTTGTAACTTTATGATGAATTTCTTTTATACACTTACTGTTTTCAGCCCTAGTGTTGCTAACTGACTGTTTCCCACACACACCCATACCTCTATCTTCTATCAGTTTAAAATCCTAGGCATGTCAGCAATGGCCCTCTCGATCGAGTTGGCAAGTGCTTCCACCCCTGTCCCAGAGAGATGTACCCCATCCCTTGCATACATATCATGTTTGCCATAAAAGTTGTCCCAGTTGTCAATGAATGGGATTGCAAGTTCCTTGCAGTATCTATCTAGCCAGCAATTTGCACCAATTGCCCTAGACAACCATTCATTTCCCACTCCCCTTCTAGGCAAGATGCTACATATGATTGGGACCCCTCCCTTAGACTTAATTAGATCTATAGCTGACCTGTACTTATCTAGCAGCTCTTCTCTCCTACCCTTCCCAATATCATTTCCACCAGCACTGAGACAGATAATGGGCTTGTTCCCATTACCTGACATGATATTATCCAACCTGTTGACTATGTCACCAACACCAGCTCCAGGGAAGAACACCCTCTCTCTCACCTCCCTATTCCTATTACAGAAAGCACGGTCCATATATCTTACCTGTGAGTCACCTATAACAAGAATTCGCTTACCTCTATTTGCAGGGGAAGTAGTACCTTTACCTTCACTGGCCTCTAGAGTACACTCATCCTGAAGAACAGAGAAGCGATTTCCTACCTTCAAATCTTCTCTCTTAACTTTCCTTATTTTGATGTTCCTGCCATTACTGGGAACCACTCGTCACTTGTAGCAGGTGCTGGACTGCACCTCACTCCTGGTAGCCTTTTCTTCCTCCCCCCCTTCACCCTCCTCGCAGGGAGTGGCAGACTGCACCTCACTACTGGTATCCCTATTCTCCTCCACCACTCCAGCCACATCACTCTCAAACCCATTGAGGTGAACCTTCAACCTCCTAAATTCCTCCTGGAGAAGCAGGACCTCCTTCTTCAACACTCCAACCCCACGTTTTAAAACACTGCAGCAGCTAGCCATGATTTAACCCTTCACACTAATTCTCAAAGCAGCTCAGGGACTGCGACCACTCGTGACCACTGACCACTGGTGGTGTTGATGGTGGTGTTGATGGTGGTGTTGATGGTGGTGTTGATGGTTGTGTTGATGGTGGTGCTGATGGTGGTGTTGATGGTGGTATTGATGGTGGTGCTGATGGTGGTGTTGATGGTGGTGTTGATGGTGGTGTTGATGGTGGTGCTGATGGTGGTGTTGATGGTGGAGTTGATGGTGGTGTTGATGGTTGTGTTGATGGTGGTGCTGATGGTGGTGTTGATGGTGGTATTGATGGTGGTGCTGATGGTGGTGTTGATGGTGGTGTTGATGGTGGTGTTGATGGTGGTGCTGATGGTGGTGTTGATGGTGGAGTTGATGGTGGTGTTGATGGTGGTGTTGATGGTGGTGTTGTTGGTGGTGTTGATGGTGGTGTTGATGGTGGTGTTGTCATGTAGGGGGGTAAGGAAATCTGGGATAATCGGGGAATATGGGAGTAAAGGGGCAGGAGTGAGTAGGCAGAAGAGGTGACGAGCGGAGGTAATGTGAGGTCACTGGTGACTACACCATCACCTCTCATTACCACCACACTACTCACCATCTCTCTACCTAAAATAAAATATAGTATAAGAATAAAGAATTATAAGAATATAACGGGGACAGTGAATATTACTATTCCACTCAAACACAGTTTATTTAAGTCCTTGTACAATAATATATTTGGGAACAGGAGAACACTATTGAGTTTAGATAAATGGGGATTGTACATATAAGCAGGGAGACAGGGAATACAATCAACTGACGAAACATAATATAACTTACAATATAGTTCAGAGGACAGTTCACCACAGCAACTCAGTCACACTTCTAGCCACAGGTCCCAAGACCTGCTCCAACAGAACTCTGCCTAGTGTCTCCAACAGTCTCCTCCAGAGACTCTACAGCAGCTTTCTCCCAGAGCTCTGCACACCGGAAGCCGCTCTGGTAGAATCTCGTGCCCAGAGCTCTGCACACAGGCCAGAGCTTTGCCCGAATGTTTCCAGCCCAGAACTCTGCACACAGGCCAGAGCTCCGCCAGAATGTCCCTCTCTAGTTGTTTCCTCGGCCTTATATGGTCCTCCAAGCATCCCCCCAATGAGGAGTGCACCATGTGCTTTTACCTGACGCCGAAACCTGACGCTAGTCCAAAAGACAAAAGACCTGAGACTTAAGTCGAGAGGCGTGTCTGACAGCTATTTACGAAGGGCAGGTGTGGCTGCTTAGGTAGACGTCACAGCACCCTGACTACATCACAGTGTTGATGGTGGTGCTGATGGTGGTGTTGATGGTGGTGCTGATGGTGGTGTTGATGGTGGTGTTGATGGTGGTGCTGATGGTGGTGTTGATGGTGGTGTTGATGGTGGTGTTGATGGTGCATAAGTGTTCGCAATAAAGCGAACAGAATCCTTGGCTTCATATCAAGAAGCATAAATAATAGGAGTCCTCAGGTTGTTCTTCAACTCTATATATCCTTGGTTAGGCCTCATCTAGATTATGCTGCACAGTTTTGGTCACCGTATTACAGAATGGAATAAATGCTCTGGAAAACGTACAAAGGAGGATGACTAAGTTGATTCCATGTATCAGAAATCTTCCCTATGAGGATAGACTGAGGGCCCTGAATCTGCACTCTCTAGAAAGGCGTAGAATTAGGGAGGATATGATTGAGGTGTATAAATGGAAAACAGGAATAAATAAAGGTGATGTAAATAGCATGCTAAAAATATCTAGTATTGACAGGACTCGCAGCAATGGCTTTAAGTTGGATAAATTCAGATTCAGGAAGGATATAGGAAAGCATTGGTTTGGTAATAGAGTTGTCGATGAGTGGAACAAACTCCCGAGTACAGTTATAGAGGCTAAAACGTTGTGTAGTTTTAAAAATAGGCTAGATAAATATATGAGTGGGTGCGGGTGGGTGTGAGTTGGACCTGACTAGTTTGTGCTACTAGGTCAGATGCCGTGCTCCTTCCTTAAGTGAATGTAACCTGACCTGGCTGGGTCGGGGCATTGGCTTAAGCCGTTGGAGATTTGGACCTGCCTCGCATGGGCCAGTAGGCCTGCTGCAGTGTTCCTTCTTTCTTATGTTCTTATGTTCTTATGATGGTGGTATTGATGGTGGTGTTGATGGTGGTGTTGATGGTAGTGGTGTTGATGGTGGTGGTGTTGATGGTGGTGTTGATGGTGGTGTTGATGGTGGTGTTGATGGTGGTGCTGATGGTGGTGTTGATGGTGGTGTTGATGGTGGTGTTGATGGTGGTGTTGATTGTGGTGTTGATGGTGGTGTTGATGGTGGTGCTGATAGTGGTGTTGATGGTGGTGTTGATGATGGTGTTGATGGTGGTGTTGATGGTGGTACTGATGGTGGTGTTGATGGTGTTCATAGTGTTGATGGTGGTGTTGATGGTGGTGTTGATGGTGGTGTTGATGGTGGTGTTGATGGTGGTGTTGATGGTGGTGTTGATGGTAGTGTTGATGGTGGTGGTGTTGATTGTGGTGTTGATGGTGGTGGTGTTGATGGTGGTGGTGTTGATGGTGGTGGTGTTGATGGTGGTGGTGTTGATGGTGGTGGTGTTGATGGTGGTGGTGTTGATGGTGGTGGTGTTGATGGTGGTGGTGTTGATGGTGGTGGTGTTGATGGTGGTGTTCATGGTGGTGTTGATGGTAGTGTTGAGGGTGGTGTTGATGGTGGTGGTGTTGATGGTGGTGGTGTTGATGGTGGTGGTGTTGATGGTGGTGTTGATAGTGGTGTTGATGGTGGTGTTGATGGTGGTGCTGATGGTGGTGTTGATGGTGGTGCTGATGGTGGTGTTGATGGTGGTGTTGATGGTGTTCATGGTGTTGATGGTGGTGTTGATGGTGGTGTTGATGGTGGTGTTGATGGTGGTGTTGATAGTGGTGGTGTTGATGGTGGTGTTGATGGTGGTGTTGATGGTGGTGTTGATGGTGGTGCTGATGGTGGTGTTGATGGTGGTGCTGATGTTGGTGCTGATGGTGGTGTTGATGGTAGTGTTGATGGAGGTGTTAATTGTGGTGTTGATGGTGGTGCGTGTGGTGTTGATGGTGGTGTTGATGGTGGTGTTGATAGTGATGTTGATGGTGGGTTTATGTGGGATGATGGTGGTGTTGATGGTGGTGTTGATGGTGGTGTTGATATTGGTATTGATGGTGGTGCTGATGGTGGTGTTGATGGTGTTGACGGTGGTATTGATGGTGGTGTTGATGGTGGTGTTGATGGTTTTGGTGATGGTGGTGTTGATGGTGGTGTTGATGGTGATGTTGATGGTGTTGATGGTGGTGTTGATGGTGGTGGTGTTGATAGTGGTGTTGATGGTGGTGTTGATGGGTGGTGGTGTTGATGGTGGTGTTGATGGTGGTGTTGATGGTGGGTATTGATGGTGGTGTTGATGGTGGTGTTGATGGTGGTGTTGATGGTAGTGTTGATGGTGGTGGTGTTGATGGTGGTGTTGATGGTGGTGTTGATGGTGGTGTTGATGGTGGTGTTCATGGTGGTGTTCATGGTGGTGTTCATGGTGGTGGTGTTCATGGTGGGTTGATGGTGGTGTTGATGGTGGGTGTTGATGGTGGTGCTGATGGTGGTGGTGTTGATGGTGGTTTGATGGTGTTGATGGCAGTGTTGATGGTATTGAAAGTGGTGTTGATGGTGGTAGTGTTGAAAGTAGTGTTGATATGAAGAGTACTATGCATTTATTCGACGTATGAAGGTGGTGTTGAAGGTGGTGTTGAAGGTGGTGTTGAAGGTGGTGTTGAAGGTGGTGTTCAAGGTGGTGTTGATGGTGATGTATACCGAGAATATTATTAAATTTGACTTACATCATATGTAACCACATGGCTTCATACCACCAATAATGAGCTTTAAGTGGTGTAGTGCATAACTCTGCACCAGGTAAGTACTAGACTGTGCTGGAGGTCTGGCAGTCAGGGTGAGGGATGGGAGCCCCAGGGTAGCCTACCTATTTGTAGGGCAGTTTCAGTACCTCACAGTCTAGGATGGTTAACACTCAAAGTCTGTTGTCTGTTTGGGTGTTTAAAGCTGTAGCTCATGAGTCTGTCTCTCTCTCTCTCTCTCTCTTCTCTCCTCTCTCTCTCTCTCTCTCTCTCTCTCTCTCTCTCTCTCTCTCTCTCTCTCTCTCTCTCTCTCTCTCTCTCTCTCTCTCTCTCTCATCAAACTCGAATTATAGAATTTGTTATACCCACTGTAAATAATGTAAATAACTGCAAAGAATTTTGTTGGAGGATATATAGTTATTTAACACTACCATCCACATTCTCTTGATTCTTCTATTGGCTGAGCTAACACAGCCGGACACAACAGGTGTTTTATTAGCACAGGTGTTAGTGATGTGGTGTACCTCTCCTGAAACATTTTGTTGCTGGTCGCACTGTTTTATTGCAGCTTGACATTGTTGGTTATGTTGCTTTATTGAAGCTTGACGTTGTTGGTTGTTTTTATTGGTTGCTTGTATTGCATTGCTTGACGTTGTTGGTTACGTTGCTTTATTGCAGCTTGACGTTGTTTATGTGCTTATTGCGCTTGCTTTTATTTTTGCATTGACGTTGTTGTACTTGCTTTATTGCGCTTGACGTTGTTGGTTACTTGCTTTATTGCAGCTTGACGTTGTTGGTTACGTTGCTTTTGCGGACTTGTTGGTTATTTGTTTATTGCAGCTTGACGTTGTTGGTTACGTTATTTTTGCAGCTGCGTTTTGGTTATTGCTATTGCACTTGACGTTGTTGGTTACGTTACTTTATTGCAGCTTGACGTTGTTGGTTACGTTGCTTTATTGCAGCTTGACGTTGTTGGTTATGTTGCTTTATTGCAGCTTGGGAATTGGCGTAAGTCAGGCATTTAGTGGCGTCATCGGAGCGTGTGCTTTACCTAGACTGTCCTTACAACACTGTCGGCGTATTACTCATTCCATTAGCATTGAATATTTTTCCATTGAACCGTAGCGTAGCTTTGTGAATTAATACATAGCACTGACCATGACTTGTCTCTATGTTGTCTTGCTCGTAATGGTGGCCACAATACGCTTCCTTGTTTGTCGCGTAATACTCCTGTCTAGAGACAAATGACAGCAGCATGCCGACTCAGGGTGAGTTATTTTATCTAGTGATTCAATTAGCAAAACTTACTCTAGAATAGACTAGGGAGGAGCGTGCTTTTGATAAGGAATATGACAGAGAGAAGAGGAGTCACTATCATCTTACCATTGATAAGTGGTTTAGTATAAAGAAGTCTGTGTCGTTAGTACCATAGTTTTCTGAAGCTGAGTCTGAACTATTTTTTCGAATCGTTCGAGAATTCGGTCTGAGCTTAGCAGTGGCGGGTTCAGCACTGTCAGGAAAGGACTTGTTTACATGTCACTGTATACACGGACACAGGAGTATACATTCTAAGTGCGTATCAGCGTATATACACGAAATATTGATGTGTGTTTAAGCTGAACAGGCGTCAACCTGGGCAGTATTATATGGACTTGGCTAGAGAGCACTCTCAAATCTTCACTAAGTTCAACAGGTCAGAGGATGTCACTAACTTTAGAGAGCTCCTATGATGTAACTTGACATCCTTCTATTAGTTGTTACTCTAAGTGTTCATGTATTTCTAGAATATCTTGAGATTTATGGAGATTATTAGCCATAATTTTGATAATAATAATAATAATAATAATAATAATAATAATAATATAATAATAATAATAATAATAATAATAATAATAATAATATTATAAAAATAATTTGAAAATTATAACTGAACAAAGGATATTTAAATATAGGAACATCAGGAAAATATCCAAGGACCTCTATTTCAGATTGTGTCCTGATGGTGTCGTGGGCAGTGAAACCCCGACACCTGCACTAGTTGCTTTATGGTCGTGACACGGGAAGTCTTCAAGAAAAATATGGTAAGAATGACGACCTTTCCTTTGGGTTCCCAGACACTGAGATGGAAAATTTTTGCAGTGGCAGCTGACTAGGTCCATGCAATTGAGTGAAATCCCATTGTCAATTGTTGCTATACCAGTATGGCAGGACTCAAGACGCCTCGCTCCTACGCCTGGCAGAACAACATTCGGGATATATTTCTTGTACAGCCATGTACGATAGTCCGCCTTTAACAGTACCTGTGTTCATGACACTGAAGTGGACATGACAAGAACATTGCAATAGTTAGGTATCTTTACGTTAAAACGCTTCGTCTGGTACTGCTTCACTCGAATATAAAGGAGAATAAAATAAAAATAAATGGTATGGTAATACCGACAAGAGTGGAACAACAATTACCAAACGTTCAGGACATTTATTAAAGGAAACGTTTGGTCACGGGACTTCAGTATTTTGCGGCAGGTTCCGGAGGGAGCTGCAAGAGGGTGGTAAATGAGACAACATTTGAGGAATTCTAAAAACGTTTCTCCACCTAGTGGCCTTCAGTCCATTACGGAGAAAACAGGGAATATGAGGGGAGTTTGAGGCAATTCCCTCAGCCTGGCGTCGATATGATGAGTCCATCAATCTTGAACCAGAGGACACCAGGCTGTGGAGGGTCTTGCCGAGGACACCAGGTTGGGGGGTCTTGAACCAGAGGACACCAGGCTGTGGGGGTCTTGAACCAGAGGACACCAGGCTTGGAGGGTCTTGAACCAGAGGACACCAGGCTGTGGAGGGTCTTGAAACCAGAGGCACCAGGCTGTGGAGGGTCTTAACCAGGGACACCAGGCTGTGGAGGGTCTTGAACCAGAGGACACCAGGCTGTGGAGGTCTTGAACCAGAGGCACCAGGCTGTGGAGGGTCTTGAACCAAGGCACCAGGCTGTGGGAGGGTCTTGAACCAGAGGACACCAGGCTGTGGAGGGTCTTGAACCAAGGACACCAGGCTGTGGAGGGTTTGAACCAGAGGACACCAGGCTTGGGGTTTGAACCAAGGACACCAGGCTGTGGGGGTTTAACCAGAGGACACCAGGCTGTGGAGGGTCTTGAACCAGAGGACACCAGGCTGTGGGGGTCTTGAACCAGAGGAACAGGCTGTGGAGGGTCTTGAACCAGAGGACGCCAGGTTGTGGAGGGTCTTGAACCAGGGCGCCAGGCTGTGGGGGCTTGAACCAGAGGACCCAGGCTGTGGAGGGTCTTGAACCAGAGGACACCGGTTGGAGGGTCTTGCCAGAGGACACCAGGCTGTGGAGGGTCTTGAACCAGAGGACACCAGGCTGTGGAGGGTCTTGAACCAGAGGACACCAGGCTGTGGAGGGTCTTGAACCAGGGACACCAGGCTGTGGAGGGTCTTGAACCAAGGACACCAGGCTTGGGGTCTTGAACCAAGGACACCAGGTGGGAGGGTCTTGAACCAGAGGACGCCAGGCTGTGGAGGGTCTTGAACCAGAGGACGCCAGGCTGTGGAGGGTCTTGAACCAGAGGACGCCAGGCTGTGGAGGGTCTTGAACCAGAGGACACCAGGCTGTGGAGGGTCTTGAACCAGAGGACACCAGGCTGTGGAGGGTCTTGAACCAGAGGACACCAGGCTGTGGAGGGTCTTGAACCAGAGGAAACCAGGCTGTGGAGGGTCTTGAACCAGAGGACACCAGGCTGTGGAGGGTCTTGAACCAGAGGACACCAGGCTGTGGAGGGTCTTGAACCAGAGGACACCAGGCTGTGGAGGGTCTTGAACCAGAGGAAACCAGGCTGTGGAGGGTCTTGAACCAGAGGACACCAGGCTGTGGAGGGTCTTGAACCAGAGGACACCAGGCTGTGGAGGGTCTTGAACCAGAGGACACCAGGCTGTGGAGGGTCTTGAACCAGAGGACACCAGGCTGTGGAGGGTCTTGAACCAGAGGACACCAGGCTGTGGAGTGTATAGAACCAGAGGACGCCAGGCTGTGGAGGGTCTTGAACCAGAGGACGCCAGGCTGTGGAGGGTCTTGAACCAAAGGACGCCAGGCTGTGGAGGGTCTTGAACCAGAGGACGCCAGGCTGTAGAGGGTCTTGAACCAGAGGACACCAGGCTGTGGAGGGTCTTGAACCAGAGGACACCAGGCTGTGGAGGGTCTTGAACCAGAGGACACCAGGCTGTGGAGGGTCTTGAACCAGAGGACACCAGGCTGTGGAGGGTCTTGAACCAGAGGACACCAGGCTGTGGGGGTCTTGAACCAGAGGACGCCAGGCTGTGGAGGGTCTTGAACCAGAGGACGCCAGGCTGTGGAGGGTCTTGAACCAGAGGACGCCAGGCTGTGGAGGGTCTTGAACCAGAGGACACCAGGCTGTGGAGGGTCTTGAACCAGAGGACACCAGGCTGGGGGAGGGTCTTGAACCAGAGGACACCAGGCTGTGGAGGGTCTTGAACCAGAGGAAACCAGGCTGTGGAGGGTCTTGAACCAGAGGACACCAGGCTGTGGGGGGTCTTGAACCAGAGGACACCAGGCTGTGGAGTGTCTAGAACCAGAGGACGCCAGGCTGTGGAGGGTCTTGAACCAGAGGACGCCAGGCTGTGGAGGGTCTTGAACCAAAGGACGCCAGGCTGTGGAGGGTCTTGAACCAGAGGACGCCAGGCTGTGGGAGGGTCTTGAACCAGAGGACACCAGGCTGTGGAGGGTCTTGAACCAGAGGACGCCAGGCTGTGGGGTCTTGAACCAGAGGACGCCAGGCTGTGGAGGGTCTTGAACCAGAGGACGCCAGGCTGTGAAGGGTCTTGAACCAGAGGACGCCAGGCTGTGGAGGGTCTTGAACCAGAGGACGCCAGGCTGTGGAGGGTCTTGAACCAGAGGACGCCAGACTGTGGAGGGTCTTGAACCAGAGGACGCCAGGCTGTGGAGGGTCTTGAACCAGAGGACGCCAGACTGTGGAGGGTCTTGAACCAGAGGACGCCACAGCCGCGTTGGTGAGATTCGTCTGTAAAAACTTGCCTTTGTGGTCACAGTGTCCACGCTAACGTTATCTAAGTGGGAGGTTGATGTAGCAACTCCAAATGAGGACAAACAATTTAAACTATGTGAAGAGGATAAACACTGCAATATATTAGAATGTTGCACAATACATGAGTATGGATTAATAGTACATGACATGCATGAACAATACAAGCACAGTGTGACCAGGATTTGCTGTAATTATGTAATAATAATTTGTAAAGGTAGTTACGCCTTGTACATGAGGATACAAAGGTTGAGGTAACTGTGTATTAAAAGAGCCAAGGATGGAGTCGATGTTGCCAGTGGTGTGACAGCCATTCGGGTTCTTACGCAGTATTTCAATAGAGGTTATTTATTTATTTCTCACAGGATGACTGGCGCTGCCCAGTAAACTCGCCTTTCAGGAAAATATAATCTAAAAATGTTGCCTAACCTAACCAAACAAAAAACGTAGAAAAATGGATCAGGTTAATGGCACCGCACTGACGTTGAAATTAGGACAGATCGCTTTCTTACCTAATTCACTCCCATGGAGTTATTAGCCTGGCAAGCAGGTACCATCTCTTAAACTTCCCAACAACATTTCCTTCACTAAGGAGGCAGATAATGGAGTTGCTCCCATTACCTGATGATATTATCCTACATGGTAATTATATCCTCCACCCGTCCCAGACAACACCTGAAACCTTATCCTACTATCCTGTTACAGAATGCTCAGTAAAAACCTGTGAGTCACCAACACTTATCGCATTTAAACCTTCCCCATGTATATTCAGTGTCATATCAAATGGGTTTTTTCTTTTTGGTGTTTAGTTACATCTTCCTTACATTCATTCACAGCCTCGAGAAGGCTAAAGCTGTCAATGGTTCCAGGAACACATCGCCCCCAGCGCCCGCTCTCTCACAAGTCAAATAAATTAGATATGTTATAATAATAATATCTTTATTTACTACAAGTACATGTACAAGGTATACAGTCCTAGCTGACATCAATGACATACTACTATATAGAAAGCCCCTTGTTATGCAGAGCATTTCGGGCAAATTAGGTCAGTTTTGTCCCAGGATGCGACCCACACCAGTCGACTAATACCCAGGTACCCGTTTTACTGATGGGTGAACACATCCGATGTTTCCACCCCTTCGCTGGGAATCGAACCCAGACCCTCACCGCGTGAAGCGAGAGCTCTAGCCACCAGGCCACGGGGCACCGTGTTACAGTAATTAGAATTATTATGACACATACAGAGAAGTAAAGATTATTTCAGTAATACAAATTATTTATAAAACATACAGGGAAGTAAAGATAAGTGAAAAATAAAGGCAAATAGATGTTTATGAGATTTTTGCATGTTGATGAGACAAGACAACTGGTAGTGTGTCGTTGTTGTGCGGGTCTTGGGAGAGATATTTAGGTAGACATAGACACTCCTTGTAGGATGGTTACGGTATATTTACGGTATGAGTAGGAGAGAGTCCAGCCACGTCTGTCCAGTTATGGGTCTGACGCTAGTGAGAGTGTACGCCTATCTGAGGCTGTGCACATGCGCTGAGCCTCTGACGTCAGCGGGTATCGTGACGTCACACGCAAAGGGACCAGCTGTATAAGTGGGATGAATGCTGATACACTACACAAGTGTATATATGATACTGACACGACAGCTCGGCCATGTTATCGTATGACGTCTCGGCATACTATACAACTCTATAGGCTGAACAGACAGGTGGTACTGGGTGAATCTATACAATAGCAAACACATTATAACTTGGAACTAATCAAGATTAATCTTACTCTCGCACTTCTTGAGTTAATGGTACATAAGAGAAATTTAATGGATCTAGATAAAACGGATTATATATATTACAATCGCAAATTTGATCGATCAATCGATGTGTATTCATGCACTCTTCGGCTTCTGAGGAAGAACAAATATTTACAGGGAAGAAGTTTTAACAGGAAAGATAAACTCGGCTAACACGAGTTATACTGTTAAAACTCAGAACTCAGAGAGAACTTGAACACACAACAATCTTGCTAGATACTGGAAATCTAATAACAAAACACACAGTCAATAATTCGGTTCTAAACTGGATTTTCTGATTTTCTATCTTTAGCTCACAACTTATGATCACTTTCCTACTGGAGGAATGAACAACTCGGTTTTGATCAACTTATAATCACTTTCCTACTGAAGGAATGAACAGACTCGGTGGAGTGGATGGATCTCTCCCCGGTTGAAATAGTTAGCTCAAAGACACAAAGTATGAGCAAAGGAGAACGGCTCTCACTATCTCTTACTGCAGGTAAGAATTACTCGACACACGACACTTTACTCTGCAAAGGCTTACTGTCAACTGGAAGGAACACTATCTGGAACACAAGGGACAACAACTGGCACTCTAGTGAATACACTAGCAACAGAAACGGCTTTCTGCAATTGCTTTTGCATCAGCAAGAGATGCTATAACTCATTTAAATAGTCTTTCTTCAACAAAGCGTCCCCTGGAGAGGAACTACTACTTGAACTAGCAACATTGCAAGGATAGACTCAGTACTCAAGGCGGTCCGGGATACCTCCGGCACCCTAGGCATCTGAACGCTATCTTGCATGCAAGATATTGTAGGGGCTGAATTCCAGACAGGAGTGACAGTAATACTAGTGCTTTGACCGCTCGGCTACGTTAACAAGTAAAACACATACTTTCTACAAGAACTAATCTGAACTTCACATTCCGCATCACTCTGGCAAATCTCTGATACAAGCTCGAAGAACAAACACATTGCTCAACGGCTAGAGACTGTCTTTCAATCATTAAGGGACTATAAGAACTTTTCACTGACTTGTTATCATTATGGCTCTGAATAGCAGCACACACAGTATTATCGCACGCATTTACTTGAGCTTCATTGCCTCGACTGGCAGCAAACACATTACTACTTGACTTTACTTGAGACATGACTGAGCAATTAAACGAGAATTGAAATGAAGCCAAATTTACACAAGTATATGGCACAATATAGCTTAACTGATAGAAATTATTAACTATTCTGCATAAGTAACACGGATAATAGCACAATAACAATAAAGAAAAGATAACTCACTGGAAATTTACTTGGCAAGGAAACTCAACACACTAAATTAAAACAATCTAGCTTTAACTTGAACAGCAAAATGAGTTTTCTTTTCTTGTCAATATCAACAAAATTGCAACACAATAAAAGAATTAAATGCACAAATAATTACTGGGGGAAAAACTTTGCAACTCAAGAAATAAGATATTACGAAGGAATTAGTCTGAACACTCTTACTCTTTATTGCAAGCAAAGCAAGATAACTCAATAAAATAATTACTGGAACAATTTACTAAAAGCACTGACTTTAAACAAACTTAAGAGTGAAATTGTTCAAACAACACTTTAACATGAACTATGTAAAAAAAAATCATGAACAAGATATTTAACAAGAAAATAAGGCAACACTTACAGGAACTGAAGTACAACTCATCAAGGTAATTAACTTTTGGACTTACAAATTCACAAAAAGTCAATTTCGTTGTCCTTGAGATTAGTAACTTATCAGAAGAAATTGAGATCTTCAATAAAAATTATAGCACTAGTCTGCAAAGTTGAAACACATTAGCACTGTATAAAAATAAACAAGTACACAAAACAATATTGGGTGCAAGGGAAAAAGTAACACTGACTGCAACACATAAGAATTAGCAGGGAATATTACTGGTAAAAGGTTAAAAATTGCTTGGAGGAGAAAACAATATGTAGTTACTGGGGCAAGCAAAATTAATTAATTACACAATTAATATTAACAAACAAGGGTAAAATAATAAAAAATGATAACTCTGGGATAGTACACCTGGTGAAACACAATAATTAACAAGATAGAAAATTCAACAACACATGGGCAATGCTGGGGAAAAATTTAAAATCTTTTAAAATTACTACTTGGTGGAATATTGGAACACTAGATAACTTTAACAAAACTGTACTTACTGCATATTTAGTAACACAACGAAATTCACAGAAATTATAACGCAATAATTAACAAGAGACAATACTAGTGAAATCAAAAATTAATGCAAAAATTAATTTAACACAGAACACTTCCTAGGATAACTCAAAATTTATGTAACTCGCAGAAATTGTCTCAACACACGAAATTGTCTATAGATTATCTGAAAAATAAAACAACAACACAGTAAATGTCTCTAGGGTGGAAATCGTTGACTGAAGCGTGGTGGTGGAGGGTGGTGGTGGAGGCTGGTGGTCTGGTCCACTCGTTGATAACTTGAAGTAATGTGCATAAACCGGCGGACTACGAACCGAGGCTTTTTTAAAGTTGGCACAACAGTTCAGAAGAAACACACTCAGGACGCTCAACCTGGTTCATAGCCAATAAACTGCTTGCAGGACCCAGTTAAGGGTGAAATAATCCACACTTAATGCTTTGTGTGGGTGGATACACGTGGTCAAGGCGTCTGCCTCAGCGTGGGTGGTGGGGGTGGGGGTTGGGGTAGCCCACACTGCTTCCCCCGTGCCTGTGGCTTACGCCGTTTATATGAACTTAACCCAGGGTGGCTTGAATAACCCAGGATACCACGGGGATGGTATTGTACTCAGAACAGCAATACACTGGAGTACAAAGGTGGTACAAATGCGTGAACTCACGTGGCTTACTTCTCAGACAGCAGAGTGGCTTCCTGGCTTAGTAGAATATTTTCACACAGATTGACTGGCTTGGAATCTTGTGACAAATTAGCACAGCAAGGTAGAAGCTGGCTTAAGCCTAGGCTGACGTAACTGGTGGTGGCTTAATGGCTGGAATGGTACTCTCCCCTCACTGGCTTACTCGTACAGAATTTGCAAAACCCGGGTCAACCCCTCGTAGGTTTTAACAAATCAACAAATGAGGCACTTAACTGACCAGGAGATACTTTAGATATTGTAGACTTCTTGGATGTAGGTAGCTGGTAACGTGGTCGGTCTGGAGGCTGTTTGCTTGCTTGTCGTAGTCTATCTCTCTATAACATCGTAATCGATAAAAATTACGGCACACCGCTGCTACCACTTGTTGTGGGGGTCTTGGGAGAGATATTTAGGTAGACATAGACACTCCTTGTAGGATGGTTATGGTATATTTACGGTATGAGTAGGAGAGAGTCCAGCCACGTCTGTCTAGTTATGGGTCTGATGCTAGTGAGAGTGTACGCCTATCTGAGGCTGTGCACATGCGCTGAGCCTCTGACGTCAGCGGGTATCGTGACGTCACATGCAAAGGGACCAGCTGTATAAGTGGGATGAATGCTGATACACTACACAAGTGTATATATGATACTGACACGACATCGTGATCTTGACAATGTTGATGAAAATACACACTGTTCAGAACTTGCTCATAGATTACCAGCGTAATACTTGCATAGTTACATCGTTCTTATATTTCTTATGCACCAGATACTAGAGGTCGGTAACTCATGTCGAAATTCATTTTCTTTTCGTTTACAAATATCTGAATGTTACTCTGCTCTCTCTCTCTCTGTCTCTCTCTGACGGGAGATGGTCGGGCTAGGTCACAAGTGTCAGTAACTAGAGAAGATAGAATTTGTTTGGCAAGTCTGGCTATGCATTATCACCTGATGTGATCATTAATTTTTAAAGGAGCGGCGAGCTTGAGGAACACCTCGATCACATGACCAAAAGCTTCAGATAGTGATGATCATGTGACAAAGACCCGCGTCACGAGGCTCTTATCATGTTTCCTGACTAATAAAACACCACCACCAGTCTCATCCTTATGTGGTCAACCTGTTTATCCCGCCATCCCTCACCCAGAACTACGCCACCTTACCGTCGGTTGGTTAATGGAGTTCAAAGCTTATTGACTAAACAAGGTCATTAAGGCTGCATGTCACCTGTTAAAAACTAGTCAGCAATACTTATTCCTAAAATATTAAATAAAGTGAACTTATCGACATAAACTTTACGGTTTATACCTAAACTCGTCTGGCCTCCCGTTATAAAGAACAAATATAATGCCTTAAATATCTTCCTAGAATCCAAATACACATGAACACCAACTTGTAATCTTTACCCCTAACGACTACGTTATATTTAAACCCAGGTTTCTGGTTACTCTTATTCAGGTCAGGTTTGGTTGGGAGAGTAATATCAGATAATCAAATTTAGCCATACATTTACACCAATGAATTCAATAATAGATAAAAGCGAGAGTGTTTTGATGAACGTCTGAGGCAGAGGTTACCGTGAAGTCAGCGTCCACATTTTATAGATAGAGACACATATTTACTTAGGGTCTTCTTACCTGGAGGGTGTTCCAGGGGTCAACACCCCGCGCCCCGTCCATGACCAGGTCTTACGGTGAATCAGGGCCTAATCAACCAGGCTGTTACTGCTGGCCAAACTCAATCCAACGTGAACCACAGCCCGACTGGTCACATACTGACTTTAGGTATCTGTCCAGTTCGGTCTTGAAGACAGCCAGGGTCTATTGGTAATCCCCCTTATGTATGATGGAAGGCTGTTGAACAGTCTTGGGCCCCGGATACTTATTAAGTTGTCTCTTAGTGTACACATGGCACCCATGCTTTTCAGTGGGAGCATGTTGCACCTCCTGCCGAGTCTTTTTTCTTTCATGGGGAGTGATTTCTGTGTGTAGATTTAATACCACTCCCTCTAGGATTTTCCATTTGTAAATTATGATAGACCTTTGTTGCCTGTGTTCCAAGGAGTAAAGGTCAAAGGGCTTTAAACGTTTCCAATAATTAAGGTGCTTGACTGAACTTATACATACAATAAAGGTCTTCTGTACATTCTCCAGATCTGCAATTTCGCCTGCATTGAAAGGGGCTGTTAATTATTGCAGCAGTATTCCAGCTTAGACAGAACAAGTAACAAGTAACTTAAAGAGAATCACCATTGACTTGGCATCCCTTGTTTTGAAGGTTCTCATTATCCATCCTATCATTTTCTTCGCAGTCGTGATAATGACACTTGTGGTTGTGATAATGACACTTGTGGTCTTTGAAGATGAGATCCTCTGACATTATCATTCTTAAGTCCTTCACATTAGTTTTTTTGCTCTGTTGTGTGGTTTGAATTTGTTTAATACTCCGTTCTAGCTTTTAATTCTTCAGTTTTCCATAAAGTAGTAATTGAAATTTGTCTCATTGAACTTCATATATTTTCTGTAGATCAGTAGAAGACTTAGTTTATATCCGCTTGGAGATTTACCGAGTCCTCAGTGGATGACACTCATGCAAATTCTAGTATTGTCTGCTTTTCACTGTGGCAGCCTCTGACTTAACTGTTTACAATTGTTATTTGTGTTCTATTGGTTAAAAAAGTCAAAGAGCCATCTGCACATTTTTCCAGTTATTTCTTTAGCATGCATTTTGTGCGCAATTACACCATGATCTCACTGATCGAATGCTTTTGGAAAGTCTGTGTATACTACGTCTGCATCTCGTTTGCCCTTCATTGTATCCAAGACCATGTCATAGTGAGAAGCGGGAGCGAACTGCTCTAAGCTATAAGAGGCCGAAAGTATTTCAATCTGGTTTGTTTTACAGAACGATCCATGCCAGGGTGTGCAACACACTACAGTCACTAGTGACTGTGGAATTACTAACTGGTGTACTCTTCTGCTAGGAATACCCAGCTCGGCTATGCGATACAGTAATTCTTGGTTTATAACAAAGTCGCTGATCAGTGCTGGTGGCTTCACAGAAAGAGTTCGATCTTCCTGCAGAAGGAATCGAATTACACCAGACCATAGAGGATCTATTCTTTGAGCATTCTTTACTTCCTCAGCAGTGACTGGAGGATCTGCTACTACTGTACTAATATGTCGAGATAAAGCATCTGCAACAACATTTTGTTTTCCAGGTAAGTGTTCGAAGGTTGGATTGAACTCTTGGATAGTCAAGGACCATCTGGCTAATCTTCCAGTTGTTTTTTTATTCTGGAATAAAGGAATCACTGGAGCATGATATGACAAGACGTGAACAGGGTGCGGGTATATAATATCTCGGAAGTGTTTTAAAGACCATAATATAGCTAATGCTTCTTGTTTATTTACTGAATAATTACGTTCGGCCTTTGTAAGGACACGACTAGCAAATGCAACTGCATTGAACTTACTATCGATCTTTTGAGCTAGGACGGCACCTATGCCAGTCAAACTAGCATCATTTGTTAGATAGCAAGCTATCTGGGAATTTCAAAATAGAAGCAGAAGTTAGATTTTCTTTGAGAGTTAGGAATTTTCTTTCTTGACAGAAGGTCCAAACAAAGGAGCATCTTTCTTAAGAAGCTCAGTTAGGTGAGCTGCTATAGAAGAAAATTGGCAATGAAAGATCTGTAAAAACCTGCTAAGCCCACAAAGGATCTTACGGCATCAATAATTTTGGGAGATGGAAAATTTTGTACAGCAGTTACTTTACTTTGGTCAGTCGTAACCCCTCTAGGAGTGACTACGTGACCAAGAAACTTGATCTCTGATCTGAAAAAAAAATTGACATTTAGACAGTTTGATCTTTAAATTGGCTTCTTTAAGCTTACCAAGTACCATGTCAAGTCTTTGGAGATGTGTTTCCACGTCTTCTGACATGACGACTGCATCATCTAGGTACACCATGAGTTTGTTACCTGAGGCCTCTAAATATATTCGTCATGAGCCTCGAGAATATGATGGGTGATGAGTGTAAAGCATAAATCATTGTGAGGAAATGAAAATGACCTGTAAGAGTGGAAAATGTGGTTAGCTCTTGGCTGTCCCTGTGAAGAGGAACTTGCCAAAATCCTTGTAACAAGTCCAGGGTCGAAAAGACTTTGTTATCACCAGTACAGGAAGTGGAAAATGATCTGGTATTGTTTTAGCATTCAACTTCGTAAAATACCACTTGTTCGTTGTTACAATAATATATGTACGCTTGCGGAGGCAAGTACACCAAACAGGGAGTAGAATGAAATTAGTTCTGAGGCAACCACACCATCGTATGTCCTCGCAACATGAAGCAAGCCTAGTTCGCTAGGCTCATGTTGTTGTAGGATTGGATTGTCCAGTGGGTTAGAGCTTTGTGAATTTTCGCTCTTCCCACGAGGCGGGCCAAAGCATCATGGGTTCGACCCTGGCTAGTGCAGTGTAGATATATATATATATATATATATATATATATATATATATATATATATATATATATATATATATATATATATATATTCTCTTAATTTATTATTATTATTATTGCATTTATTAGTGTTAATAATTGATATAAAAATTTGGTTAATGACATTAATTAAAGTTTACTTAGCCTAATGGTGTAGAAAGTCGGTATAAACTCATATAGATGAATAACACATATAAGCAACACAAAGGTGACTGTATTGACAACACAGATTCCCAAGTGTTGCACATGTGTCTCATTCATCAATTTGTCGAAAAAAGCCCATACAGTAGATAGCTACCACTGATAAACCCATACAGTAAAAGCTACACTGATAAGCCCATACAGTAGATAGCTACCACTGATAAACCCATACAGGAGATAGCTGCCACTGATAAACCCATACAGTAGATAGCTACCACTGATAAGCCCATACAGTTGATAGCACCACTGATAAGCCCAACAGTAGATAGCTACCACTGATAAACCCATACAGTAGATAGCTACCACTGATAAGCCCATACAGTAGATAGCTACCACTGATAAGCCCATACAGTAGATAGCTACCACTGATAAGCCCATACAGTAGATAGCTACCACTGATAAGCCCATAAGTAGATAGCTACCACTGATAAGCCAACAGTAGATAGCTACCACTGATAAGCCCATACAGTAGATAGCTACCACTGATAAACCCATGCAGGAGATAGCTACGCTGGGATTTAGACGACAGGCGGTCTTTTCAAGTAGCATAATAGAAAATAGAGATGCGAGTGGAATGTGTAGAGAAAATTGACGTCAATGCGGATGTAGAGGGTGATGGGTGCACAGCAGGAAGTTGGTGGTGTACAACAGGAGAGTCACAGGAACATACTGCAAGGCCTCCTTTGTCGGGCTTAACAGGCAGTGACCTATACAGAGGTTATGAGGCCAGGGACGCTTTTTGTACTGTCCTGATATGTAGTCACTTAACAACTAGGAAGGGACATCGGCACATAGAACAGGATCAAGTAATTGAGATGCATCGGGAGAGTCAGTGATGTATATGAGGAAGAGCAGATGGTTAAGAACACTTTCCCGAGGCACCTTATGTTGGCACGCCGATGGAGGCATACTGGTGTCTGCTGTTAAGATGTTACTTTAAGTATGCGGAGTATGACTTCTGATACCATAATGTACTAATTTACATGTAAGATGTTGTGGTCTACTGTAACGAAAGCTTTCCTAAAGTATATGAAGAGGCCTATTGCATATTATTTTCAAGAGTTCCATAAACAAAGTCTGGCATTTGTATAACTGCATAATTCGTACTTTTTCTGTCCTGAAATCATACTAGCAGGGAACACTAGGAATTATGGAACACTAGGAATTGTGGAACACTAGGAATTGTGGAACACTAGGAATTATGAATCACTAGGAATTAGTTTTTCGAAGATTTTAGATAACAGTGACACGTTAGATATTGCCTACGGTTATTTACATAGACTGGTCTCCTCCTTCATGTATTAGTCTAACCCTTGCTATCTTAAGCATTGTTGGGAAATTTTGGTTTCTAATGATTTATCGAACAATGTAGCAATGGTGGATGATAGCACATGAGCTGCTTTATTTTGGTGGTAAATTAGCTAAGTTTCTTGCCTTTTTTTCAGTGAATTTATTGTCGAAGTGACTTCGGCAGAATTAATTGGAGCCAGATACAGAGAGTTTGTTAAATTTCCAGCAAAGTAGACGTTCGCTTGGGCACTGGAACGGGGTTTTGCTAGCTAGTCTTGATCCTATAGTAGAGAAGAAATCATTTAATATATTGGGGTTCACAGGCTGGATATGAGGTTCACTGGGTTTATTAAGACAATGTCTCTGGCTTTGGGTTTAAATTTTCCAGAGCCCAGGATTTGAGGAATATTTTTAAAAATTAAAAATATATATTCACCTTTTTTTTTTCCCCTTACATTGATTTACTAAAAATGTTCTTTAATGAACTACAATACCCCCCAAAAAGATCAGACCTGCATTATGAATGTCTGTGTATGCGGGTACAGCAAAGATGACTCCCGGATCCGTTTAAGCCATAATTTACCTGGAGAATCTCAACTCAGGCAGGTTCGAACCTGCCCTTCTGCATCAAAGTACCAGTACTTTCTAATATAAAAAACCGATAATGTTTGTTTTATATATAAACATTATATCTTAGAAAAATGGGATTCGAACCTACACACTCTGCATCAAGGTGCCCGTATATTCCACCCAGTCCGACCCCAGTTGCATTGGCGTCTGCCGGTTGCAACAATCTTGCAAAAAGGGGATTTCCAAAATTCCCCATGCAGTGATTGAGGGGTGCCATGTCAGGTTAACATCATCTAATCCATTGTTTTTTCCCCCAATAAAAATTAAATCTCTTCTTTTTTTTCCTTATTGCTGTTTTATTGCTGTTGTTGTTCCTCTTCTCTATTTTCTTCAACTGCCAGGGTTAATTTATCATTAGAAACCCTTTCCCCAAGAATGTAAATCAAAAATTCTTACCCACATTCTCCAGAAATAAAAATAAGCGATATATAACTAAATACCGAATAAAAAAACACGAGAACATAAACAGGAATATAAGTCAAATGCTAAAAATATCAAAAAAAAAAAAAAAACCCCCAAAAAAAAGGGGAAAAGGAAAGGTAGTTTAGGTATGGATAAAAAGATATTAAAATTAATGTAAGTCGGGCTCATCCTGTGAGTGTACATAATGATGATGACATCTTCAAGCCCAATAGTTGCACTAAACTGGTAATGACATCTTCAAGCCCAATTTTTAAATCCTGGTAATTTCAGTCCCCAACCCTGGCGGATGTGGCACATCCAGGTGTAATTTTTGGGTGAGATGAAAAAAAGGTTAGACAAATACATGAATAATAATGTCTGTGTGGGGAAGAGAGTTTAAAGGGGGGGTTTGGGGTCCCACTGGAATGGGATTATACCTTTTTTAAAACCCAGGAAAGAATATATATTTCAAGACAAGGGAAATATAGTGTATGTTCATTTAGGTACATGTACACATAAGTAAAAAATTTTTTTATAAAATTTAAAACCCCATCAGCAATTATCATACAAGCAACATGTGTAAATGTCCTAAGACACACAAAAAAAAAAAAAAGTACTTATTTTTCCCCCGGGGTGGGAAATTTTTTCTTTTTTGTGACTTAGTAACAACAGTCAAAAAAAAAATGCGGGTGGATCCCCCCGTTCCGGGTGGAACCTGGGGAAATGAGGGTGGGGGGTGAGGGTGGAGGGGAGTGGGTAGTGAGGGTAGTGGGGGGGGAGGGTAGTGAGGGTAGTGACGGGAGAAGAGTGGTGCAGGTGGTATTGGGGGTAGTAGTCGAGAGGGAAGGGGGGAAGTGTGGAGAGCGTCAAAATGTGGGGGGGGTGTGAAGCATTGGGGGGGGGGAAAGGGGAGAGTGAGGGGAGAGAAAGGGGAGAGTGAGGGGGAGAGTAGCGGAGAGGAGGGGGGGAGTAGGGGGCAGGTGAGGGGGAGAGTAGGGGGAGAGTGGGGGGGGGAGAGAAAGGGGAGAGTGAGGGGAAAAGTAGCGGCAGAGTGAGGGGGAAAAGTAGTGGCAGAGTGAGGGGGGAGTGGGGGAGAGTGAGGGGGGAAGGGGGTAAAATGGCAGAGTGAGGGGAAGAGTAATGGCAGAGTGAGGGGAAGAGAAAAGGGGAGAGTGAAAAAGAGAGTGTGAGTGAGAAAGTAGGGTGTGTGTAAGAGAATGAGGGAAAAAAGTCAAGTGTGACAGTGGGTTTTCCCCGCAAGTGGGGGAGGGACAACACAGCAGGGGTGGGAGAGACCACATAGCAGGGGTGGGAGAGCCACATAGCAGGGGTGGGAGAGGGGGAAAACCCCCAAAACAGGGGGGGGGAGACCACATAGCAGGGTGGGAGAGCCACATAGCAGGGGTGGGAGAAACAACACAGCAGGGGTGAGAGACACACACAGCATAGGTGAGAGAGACAACACAGCGGGGGGGGGAGACAACACAGCAAGAAAGAGAGACAACACAGCAAATGAGAGACAACACAGCAGGGGTGGGAAACAACACATCAGGGGGGGGGGGCAACACAGCAAGGGTAAAAGACAACACAGCAGGGGTGAGAAAACAATAAAAAAAGCAGGTGTGCAAGACAACACAGCGGGGGGGGGAAACAACACATTAGGGATGGAGGCAACACAGCAAGAGTAAAAGACAAAGCAGCATGGGAGAGAGACAACACAGCAGGGGAAAAAGACAACACAGAAAAGGGGGGGGAGACAATGCAGCAGGGGTGAGAGACAACACAGCAGGGGTGGGAGACAAAAAAACCCGGGGGGGGGACACAGATAACACAGCAAGGGAGAGACAACACAGCAGGGGTGGGAAACAACACATCAGGGGGGGGGGCAACACAGCAAGGGTAAAAGACAAACAGCATGGGAGGGAGACAACACAGCAGGGGTAAGAAAAAACACAGCAGTGGGGGGGGACAACACAGCAGGAGAGACAACACAGCGGGGGGGGGAGACAACACAGCGGGGGGGGGAGACAACACGGCAAGGGTGGGAGACAACACAGCAGGGATGGGAGACAACATAGCAGGGGTAGGAGACAAAAACAGCAGGGGGGGAGACAACACAGCAGGGGTGGGAGACAACACAGAAGGTTACAACCCCCCCAGAAGAGCACAAGGAGGGGGGCCTTTTTACTCCCCCCCCTCAGCTACTCCTCACCCACTCACCTCTCACCTCAGGGGCCAAAAGGGCGGGGAGGGGAAAAAAAGGCAGGATGGAGAGGGGGAAGGGGGAAAGGGGGGGGGGGGGGAGCAGGATCTATCCTCTTTCCTTTCCGTTTTAGCGTTGGTTGGGATGGTGGATGGATGGGAGGAGGGATGGGGGGGTGATGGGGATGGGGGGAGGTGGGTCAGGGACACCGGGGGGGTGGGGGGGGCACTAGTGGGGTGCCTGGTGGTTGAGGCGAGGCTGGCACCTCCTGTCTCCCCCCCATGGTCATGAGTGCCACCAGCAGGGAAGGTCATAGCTAGGGTCACCACCACCATCATTTACCACCACTAAAAACCCCCACTACTACCACCACCATCACCACCACCACCATCCCCCCCACCACCACCACCACCACCCCCCTTTACCATCATCACCACTACCACCACTAAAGGACCCCAAAGGAAATAAGTCACTCTGTCTGACTTTTTTTGGGGTTTTCCTGGGTTCTCTACACATATGCTGCTAAAGTATGATAATGTATGTAAATGTATTTGTGTATACCTGAATAAACTTACTTCTTACCACTATCCTACCACCACCACCATTATCATCAAACCCCCACCACCACCACTACCACCACCACCACAACAACCATCACCCCTCATAACTACCAGCACAACCACTACCACCACTACCACTGCCACTACCACCACTACCATTACCCAAACCACCACCACTATCACCACCACCACCCCACCACCACTATCAGCACCATCCCCCCCTACCACTAACACCACCACAACCACTACCACCACTATCCCACCACCATCGCCACTACCACCAATTACCACCACTATCACCACCACCACTACCATCATCACCACTGCTACTAACAGACTACTACCACCACCACTATCACCAATCCCTATCACCAATACCAATATCACCACCATTACCACTATCATCCCACCACTATCACCACCACTATCATCACCACTATCATCACCACCACTATCATCACCACCACACCACCACCTAATCCATCTTCACCACCAACAACAACAATAACAACACCATCACCCCCCTACCTCTCCCAAAACTTCAACTACCAGTACTACCATCTTTTACTATCATCACCCCCACCCCCGCCACCATCACCACCACTACTAAAAGAAACAACAACACCATCACCGCCTTCGCCACCATCAAGTAAAGATTTTGGGTTTTTGGGCAGTGGTATTGGTGAAGGACTGGTATTGGTGAAGGACGGGTTTTTGGGGTGCTGGTTTTTGCAGTATTGATTTTTTTTCTGGTCCCAGACCAGGCCTCCCAATGGATCAGTTTCTGAACAGCACACTGTCCAGCAAAAAAACCCCAAAAAGCCAAGCTCATCAGGAACTGAGTAAATATAGGAACCATCCAACTAATCTTGAGTGTGAGTTACAGGCTCCCAAACCTTGATAGGGAATGCAGAAAAACTCCTATGGGACGAGATGCTAAGGTAGATGAGGATCTAGTAAATAGTCTGGGAGCCAATCAAAAGGGGGTGTCGGGGGGGCCCCGTTACTTTTGTCTGGGAGCCAATCATAAGAGAGTACGGGGAGCTAGTACATCTACATACGAAAATGTGCTAATGGGGGTTTTTAAAATTTTGACAAATTGACTGGAGCAATTTGAGGGGGGAAACTTGAGTCAAGCGATTTTTATTGATAATTCAGGATTTTTTTTTAAAAAAGTTTGTGACAGAACCAACTAGAGGAAATAACCTGCTAGACTTGGTTTTTTCCAGCAGGGAATCGCTAATTAATAATCTTGAGGTTAATGATGAGCTTGGGGAAAGTGACCCAAAAACACCCAGTTTGAATATATCATGGAATTACCCCAATAATGGCAATCAAGTCTCTGTTCCAGACTTCTGCTTGGCTGATTTCATAGGACTGAGAAATTACCTGGGTGGGCTGAACTGGAATGACCTAACTATGGGGCAGGTAGGTGGTGATGGTTGCCGATATGACTTTTTTTTGAGCATTGTTCTATCTGCTCAGACACTTATTTCCAAATAGAGAAATCAGATCAAACAAAAATGATCCTAAATGGATAAAAATAGATTATAATATCTCATTGGTCAAAAGAGAGGCATGTATAGGCGAATCAAAAGAGGAAAGGGGCAGTTTAAAAAATAAAATATACAGTCAAAGAGAGAAATAAAAAGAGAATAAGAAAAGCAAAACGAGATTATGAGGTTAAAGTTGCAAGGGAATCGAAAGCTAAACCCAAAAAGATTTTTCAGGTATATAGAAGTAAGATCAAGGACAAGATAGGGGCCCCCTCAAAAGTTACTTGGGTCAGCTCACTGTCAGTGATAAGGAAATGTGTAGAATTTTTTAAAATTTACTTCCTCTCAATTTTTACACAGGAAGATACTAGCGATATTTCAGAAATAATAAATTATGTGAACGGGATGAAAATAAACTATGCATGATTAGGGTCAATAGTGACATGGTCCTTAGACAAAAAAATAAATTAAAAACCCAAGAAATCCCCAGGCCCTGATGAACTGTATGCAATGGGTTTTTTGGGAAAGTAAAGAGGAACTTTGTAAACCATTGGCAAATCTTTTCAACATATCACAAAAAAATTTGGGATATTACCAGATAAGTGGAAAATGGCAAAAAGTGATACCTATCTACAAAACAGGAGACAGGTCCTTAGCTTGAACTATAGATCAATAAGCCTAACCTTCATAGTGGGAAAATTTATGGAATCAATAATTGCCAAGGCAATTCGTTGCCATCTTGAAAGGCATACATTGATTAATGAATCTCAACACAGTTTTACAAAAGGGCATTCCTGCCTTACAAATTTACTAACTTTTTTCACAAAGGTATCTGAGGGGGGTAGATCATGGTAATGAATATGATATTGAGTATATGGACTTCAGTAAGGCTTTTGATAGACTCCCACATCAGAGACTACTGAGGAAAATTAAGGCACGCGGAATGGGAAGAAAATTTTTTTTCCGGGATACAGGCGTGGTTGACAGATAAGCAGCAGAGAGTTTGCATAAATCGGGAGAAATCAGAGTGGGGAAGCGTCATGAGCGGTGTTCCAAAAGGGGTCAGTGTTGGGCCCCTTTTTCGCAATATACTTTAAAAAGCAAAGATTAGGAATAAATTGCAATAAGCAAATTTGCCTATGACACCAAAACAGGCCATCAAATTCATTCTGACGAGGACATTAGAGCACTCCAGGAAGATTTGAATAATGATGCAGTGGTCGGAGAATTTGGGACAGTTTAATATAGAAAAATGCAAAGTTCTAAGCGATGGACAGGAAAGTATCCATGCCACATATAAACTAAATAATATAGATCTTAGTGTTACTGTTTTGAAAAAAGATTTAGGAGTTCTGGTTAGCAGTAATCAAAAACCCAAAACAACAGTGTATAAGTGTTTGCAATAAATTGAACAGAATCCTTGGCTTCATATCAAGAAGCTAAATAACAGGAGTTCTCAGGTTGTTTTGAGCTCTATTATATTTGGTTAGGCCGCATTTAGATTATACTGCACAGTTCGGGTCACCGTATTACAGAATGGATTTAAATCCACTGGAAAACATACAAAGGTGGATGACAAAACTGATCCCATGTATCAGAAATATTTCTATGTGGATAGATTGAGGGCTCTAAAAACTGCACTTCTAGAAAGGCATAGAATTAGGGGGATATGATTGAGGTGCATAAATGGAAAACAGGAATAAATAAAGGAATGTAAATAACCCTCTAAAAGTATTTAATCAAGATAGGACTCGCAGCAATGGATTCAAGTTGGAAAAGTTTAGGTTCAGAAAGGATATATGAAAGCACTAGTTTGGTAATAGAGTTATGGACAAGTGGATCAAACTCCCGAGTACCGTCGCTGAAGTTAAAACAATGTGTAGTTTTAAAAATAGGTTAGAAAATTTGTGGTATGCAAAGAGTATGTTACAATTTATTTGGCATATATCACACTCCCATATAGGCTGCCTCTCAACCAGCAAACTGGGTGCTAAAGGGTTTAACGACTTTTTAGGGTACCCATCATTAAATAAAGTACCTTGGTTCATTAACCAATCACAGGCAAACCCGCCAAAGCTGAAGCAATGTGGTTCACTTGCGGGAAGTACTGGCAGACTTGCCTCCCCTGCTGTGAGTATGGTGCACTCTCTTTTGGCTTCTGTTTTGCCATCTGTCACCGTGGTGTACACTTATTTTTATTCATAGTGTACATATCTGTAAATAGGGGGTGAAGGCAAAATATATATTATAGTCTACTGCTGAGTTTGTTTGCTCCACTTCCATTATGACCAGGTCTCACAGGCCATTCATTACTTGTGTTCGTAATAGGGGAGCTCTGTCCGGGAGCTGGAGCTGGAGTTAGATCTGGTCTTGGTATCAGTCAGTTTGGGGATTGCTATCGCCTTTTGTATTGCCTGTCAGTCTTGCTACTGTGTGTGTGTATCCTGCAAGTTGTACTGTGCTATTGCTGTTTGTTGCGTCCCTTTTCAAATAACGTTTTATGTTGGGTTGTCCCAAAAAAAAGGGGGCGGTTGGTGTCTGAGTATACTCACCTAAATCTTCCCACCCCATTCTACAGCATTGCTGGCGAATCGCTCGTTCCATTGGCATAGAATATCAATGAAGTCTCACTGCTGCACAGCTTTGTGACATTATCCAACCAAATTAAGGGTTGAAGAACCCCATGGCACACCAAACTGAGGTATCTTCCTATAGGAGCTATTAATCCCGATCTCGGCTTTTGGTTCCTTCGTAATGTGACAGGGGAAAACCCCCGAGCAATCAGACAAGCAGTCTCGGAAGGAGGTGGTGCACCAGGTTTGTCTCAGGGGAAGTCAGCTTCGTTTGGGATTTGAGTTAGCTAAACTCAATCTTGAAAAAAAACCAGCATTTGCTAAAGAGGAGTTTGATAGAGACAAGGCAAGGAGGCAATTTAACAGACTGTTTTTTACTACAAAAAGCAAATGCTATTAGTACCTCGTTTGTTGAGGCTGAGCCTGAAAAAGTTTTTTGAGGCATCTGAAAACCAAGCTCGAGCATTGAGGTGGCCTAGGGAGTATTGGGGCACTGGTATTTCAGTGTTGATAACAAAGCACAAGAGTTCACATCTGTTTTAAATAATGAAGAATATGGGGATTATTGGGTTGTTAAAACAATGGTTCCTGGGGCATATCAGTGTATTCCCCTAAGCAGGAGGGAATTCAAATTGTGCATTTAGAGGAGCAGTATTTTCTGTCTCTTTACTTAAGATACATGTGCAGAGTAAATATTATACAGGGTATTCGACTGTAGGTGTTTCTGAGGGATTCCTTATGAAAGATGCTGTGTTATTGCTGGGTAATAACATTCTTAATTCGACAAAAAGTCCAGAACCTATAGTGACTAATTTTTCTCCAATGTTGGGCCCTAACCGGGCAAAATCACAAGGGATGTCTGTCGAGAATGCTGACCCATCCTTGGACGACTCAGATCTATGGCTAGACAGTTTGTTTTACGAGGAAAAAATGGGTAAATTTAGTTCATGAAAAGTCCCAGACCAAGCCTTCCTACTTTCCCGGGTTGCAGGAAGAACAGTGAAGAGATCCTTCCCAAAATTCTTTTTTGGGAGCCATGGGCGAATTCCCCCTCAGATCACCAAGTCAAATATGAAATTAAACACAACCTACTGCCTGCACTGAGACTGCCAAGGTGGTTGGGGGGTAAGCCCAAAATTAGATAGACTGGTAGTTCCTATAAAAAATTTTAAAAAACAAATTTTGAACATAGCTTCGTTCCTCTTGAGGGGGGTCCCCCTTGGGGGAAATTTCAAAAAAAAAAAAATTTATAGAATATTTAAAGAGGGACTGACCCCCAAAAAAGGAAAGATTTAAGAATCACAATCTTGCCTTATTTTTGTAGGGAAGGGCAAAATGTAGGAAACCTGGACACCCCATTAAATCCGACCACTTCATCCCATACCTGCAGACGGAGAATCGTTTTCCAAGCTAATCATTGATTGTGTGGGACCATTACCAAAATCAAAGTCAGGAAACTACCTATTCACTATCATGGATAAATCTACTAGGTATCTGGGGAAAAAAGTCCCCCGTGTGCAGTATAAACACTAAAGCCATTCTTTGAGCCAAAACTAAATTTAAAACTTATTTTGCCATTCCAAAAAATCTATCCAGAGTAACCATTTCTAACTTTTCAGCCAAAGCTTTTAGAGAAACTTTTTAACTAGGCTAGATATAATTAAAAATTATAATTTATGAAAAATACCCAAGCAGTGGATAATTACCCACTGCCCATCATCCTCAGTCCAAAGGCGTCTTGGAAAGATTTCATCAGACGTTAAAACCATCCTACAGACTGGGATGAATCACTTCCTCTGTTGCTGATTGAAGAGAGAAACCGTGCAGGAATCAACAGGTTACAGCCCATTTGATCTAATTTTTGGGACTATGGGAGGTCCTTTTGCGAGGCTCAAGGAAGGATAATGG
>WNWK01020028.1:0-36642 GCA_009830355.1 Cherax destructor | reverse complement strand
ATATATATATATATATATATATATACATTATATGTTTTATATAAAATATATATATATATATATATATATATATATATACATGTATATATATGGATATATGGGAGCTGAGAGCCTATGCCTGTGTCCATCTGTCCTGCACTGAGTCTGGGTGGTAACTTTGTTTACACTAGCGCGGGTGGTGAGTGGCGCGCGCGTGGATGACGTCACTGCTGCCTGACTCGCTGGCGGTGGGCGATGACGTCACGGGGTTCGGCCAGTACACTAAGTTCTCACGGCCTTGGGACTACTAACCCAGGTGGCTTTTTGCACAATAAGCCACAGGAATGGTGAATATCACTCTGACAAGCGTCCAACTTGTAGCACAGAGCGATTGAAGACAATACTGCAAGGAACTGGCTTGCTGAAGAAACGACTGGCTTACTTGTATAACTGGCTTTCTTGAAGAAGCTGGCTTAGCTCTTAGGACTGGTAAACCTGAATTCTCTTACTTGCACACAGCAGTGAGATGCAGGATGGATGACTGCAGGCTTGGCTTAGGCTCTTCCCATAAACTGGCTTACTTGTTGGCTTAATTGCAAAACCCAGATCAACTCTTCGGAGGTTTACTTGCAATTAGAAGCCAGAAGACTGGAGACACTGCTTCAGAAGAGTCTTGGATGGGTGACGTCACGGGTGAGGGAAGGTGAGTCGCTGGCGACGGTTGATATTGACGCTGGAGGCACTGAACACCGGCTCTTCCTCTTCTTGTTAAATCTGCTCAGATTACACAAAATCTAGGCCCACAAGCTGCCACCATTTGTGTTGTGGGGTTCTTTTGGGAGCGGACTCTCCCCAATACAACGGGTTCTTCTCAACACAGTGGACTCTCCCCAACACAGTGGACTCTTCCCAACACAGCGGACTCTTCCCAACACAGCGGACTCTTCCCAACACAGCGGACTCTTCCCAACACAGCGGACTCTTCCCAACACAGCGGACTCTTCCCAACACAGCAGACTCTTCCCAACACAGCGGACTCTTCCCAACACGGGAAACTCTCCCAAGCACAGCAAATTCTCCCCAAGACAGCGGACCTATTCTCGCGGGGCAGCTGTCTTGTCACGCCTCTATCTTAAACCTTGATCGTAAGCTAATTAAATTATAAGTTCCTAGTGAGTTTAGTATCTAGCTTAAGCTTGTAGGTTAGGTTAGGCTAGGAATAAAATACAGCCACTGTCGCACCTCTCTAGACCCACATGACGACGTAGATGCCAGGGGGCCAAAGGTTCTGACTCAGTGGAGGAAGTCAACGCCTCCGTAGCCCAGTCATTGACCAAGCCTCCCGGTGGATCATGGTCTGATCAACTATGCTATTACTGCTGCCCGCACGCAATGCAACGTACGAACCACAGCTTTGCCTGATCGGGTATTAACTTTAGATAACTGTCCAGTTCCCTCTTGAAGGCAGGAGTCAACTGGTAATGCCCATTTTGCAAGGTGGGAGGCTGTTGAGCAGTCTTGTGCCCCGGACACTTACTGTGTTTTCTCTTATTGTTCTCAAGGCACTTCTGCGCTACAGCATACAATCACTGGCTCATTCATTTACCAACACGTAAGCTCCAAGGAATTTCCACACAGTAATCCTTAATTACTGAGGAGCCTGGTTCACCAGCCCACACTTCAAGTAAGCTCCCATTAAACACAAGTTTCCACTAAGGTGAAGTGGTCTTGCCGAGGTGCGGTTGTAGGTCCAGTGTTGGATGCAAGGCACATGAAAATATACAATCAATTTACACACTGGTAAATGTATACCTGTGTATAATATTTTTTCCCACAGGCCAGTCGGGTGAGGTCAGTCCATTTGGTTATTCAGAGTGTTAATGACTGGAGCTTAGTGAGGATTTGGTTGACGTGATATTGAATTACTCGGTGTCGGTCAGGTAAAAACCATTCTCCACAATTGTCTTCATCAATTTTTATAATTTATATCAGTTATGGATGAGAAAATACATAATTGCACAATTCTCTGATTCATTTACTGTTTAATAATAATATGTATAAATGTTGAAGGTTTGAACAAATTCGGATTATTTAAAAAATATTTTTTTTTAGTTGATAAAATTTACCCTAATTATGCTATTGGCAAAGGTTAGAGGACGATAATTAACTAATTCAATGTCATTAATGAGTTTTTCTAAAATACTAGGATTATTATGTATTTATATTTGCGCCTATGTTTAATGATTTTTAGGATAGTGTTAAATAAAGAGAATAATACTGGATAACGTTATAATGTTTCTGATTATAACTTCATATTTTATGTGCCCCTATTTGTTATTATATTATCATGATTATGGTATGTGACTCCATCATTAACTAACATTATTACCATGATCCGGGTGTTTAATGGTGGAGAGAATATTCATGCTATTCATATGAGTCATAATTGTCAATATACCCTCATTATTATTTTTATTATTATTATTATTATTATTATTATTATTATTATTAACTAACCATCATAATAAAAATAATTATTACCTGACATTTAGCCTTCTCATTTCATTATATTTATGGAGGCAGCAAATAATCATTATTAATTATCATACTTAATCTGTTTTCTCATTACTGACATTTATAGCGCCGGTGTTTATTAATCATTATTCATATTAATTATTATTAGTATTATTATTTATATTTAACTTTAATAAATAATCATTATAATTATATTCGCGTAACTTCTTATTCATGAGAACAGTAAAGAGATGGAAACGCCAATAAAACAAAGCTCTACATAACCAATTAATTTTTTTAAGGTGGACCGTGGGCTCGATCACCGTTCACTGCTCAAAATATGTATGATAAATTAGACACATGTGCAACACTTGGGTAACTTTAATGAGGAAACGTTTCGGCACAGAGTGACTTCATCAGTCCACACAAAGGAGAATGGTGAAGACAAGGAGGAGTTTGAGGTAATCAGTCTCTCAGTCCATCAATGAAGGCTGAGGGACTGATTACCTCAAACTCCTCCTGTTCTTCACCAATCTCCTTTGTATGGACTGATGAAGTCACTGTGGCGAAACGTTTACTCATTAAAGATACCCAAGTCTTGTACATGTGTCTAATTTATCAACTTGTCGGTTCTCTGAACCATTTGTCTACAAAATATGTATACCATAATGCAAGTGGCTGCTAATATAAACATTATCAAGTACATTATAAACACTACTGTAGTTAGACAATATCCTTCTTGCAACATTCCATAAACTTGTGAGCAATTTCAGAGTTGAGGTTATTGCGCTGACAATTCCCGACGCTCGCTGAAGGGGAGAGAACCGGAGCGTTTTTAAAGTTTAGAGAATCAAATCAAAAATCGCTGAGCTGGCAATGGTGTCATGGAATTTTATAGCCGGAACCTCTTACTTGTGGGAGGCTGGTAGACCGCGACGACAGCGGCTCATCCTTGTTCTTGTTGGTCTTGTTGCTTCAACACACACACACACACACACACCTATGAAGAAAAGTTGAGGGAAATATGGCTAACAACACTGGAGGACAGAAGGGTTAGAGGAGACATGATAACAACATACAAAATACTGCGGGGAATCGACAAGGTAGATAGTGACAGGATGTTCCAGAGAGGGAACACAGAAACAAAGGGTCACAACTGGAAGCTGAAGACTCAGATGAGTCAAAGGGATGTTAGGAAGCATTTCTTCAGCCATAGAGTAGTTAGGAAGTGGAATAGTCTAGCCAACGATATAGTGGAGGCGGGAACCATACATAATTTTAAGACAAGGTATGATAAAGCTCAAGGAGCAGGGAGAGCAGAGACCCTGTAGCGAACAGGAGCTGAGTCTCGACCCCTGCAACCACAATTAGGTGAGTACACACACACTCTCACACACACACACACACACACACACACACACGAACAAAATGAATTAGTAATACGAGAATTTCAACGAGAACTTGGGAATGACAGCATCGCTAGGAGGAAGACAAAATTAAAGTAGCAGGTAATCAGAATGAAGAAGGAAGAAGAGCTCACAAGAAAGTACCAGGAAGTCTGTGAGGAGCTCAGCAAGAAATTAAGAAGGTATTCTGGGAAGAAATTTTAACGTAACCAGAAAGTCAGAGAGGTAGAGCGCACGGGTGAGTACTGAACAAAATATGTATGATATGAGTAGAGGACAAACTGAAATCAGTCAGTAGAGCTAAAGTTCCATGTGCCAGACTTAGGAGTAATAATGTCGGAAGATCCCACATTCAGGATCATAAGAATGTTGATGTTGCTACCGCAAGGAAATTAATAGGCTGAACAACTAGAACTTTCAAGAGAAGACGTGCTGAGCCAATGATACTTTCGTATCATTTGTTCACTCCAGGCTGGAATACTGTTGTGTACTGACGGCCTCCTGCAAGGCAGGCGAGATTGATGAACAATCACTGTTTATATACACTTAGTCAAACATCTGAACAAGTGGAAACTTTTGAAGTTCCTTTAACTATAATCGTTGGAGAGAAAGATAAATTATAATATAGACCTGAAAAATCCTGGAGGGACTGATCCCAAACGTAAACGAATCACTCTATATGACAACTAAAGATTTGCCAGACGGTACAAAATAGCTCTATGAAAAAGCAGGAGAGACCTCGATGAGCGTCACAGGTCCCCGACTCTTCAACGCACTTCCTTCATACATACGGAGAATTACTTACAAACTTCCAGCTCTCTTCATTAAGGAACTGTATAAGTTCTGACCAGCCAAGCTGTTGTTTATACACTGAACTGCGTACGGCATGATTGGTCTGGGATCGGGCCACAGGGGCAATGGCACCTGGAAACGTCCTTCGGGTATATTTCAGGTATCCTTCAGGAGAAAAGGTAAGGAAATTACTGTACGAGCTAGATACCTCGAAGACAATGGAACTAGATAATATTTGTCAAAGGGTCCTGGGAGTGAAAGGAAGCACGGGTGGGTGGACAACTAGCCACAATCTTCAATAAGTCAACTGATACAGAGTATCTATCAGAGATGTGGAAGACAGCAAGTTTAGTCTCAATATTTAAGAAATAGGATAAAGAGGTGGGTTTAATTCACAGGCTAATATGACACATATTCAAGTTTATCAGGAGAGAAGTGGAGGAGCATCTGGGATGGAGCTGGTTCATAAAAACAGCACAGCCTTAGGAATGGTAAATCCTCTTTGATAAACCCGAAGGAGTTCATCGAGAAGGTAACATAAGTGAGACAGAAGAAAGAGGATTGGTGCATTGCATCTTTAAAGATTGTAAAAAATGTTATTGACACAGTACCGCACAAGAAATTGGGACAAAAGCTTAAAGAGCACGTAGGAATAACAGAGAAAGCACTACAATGGATCACAGACTAATTAATTATTCCTAGCTTGCAAAACTGAAAATGCCTTGAAATGCGAAACCAAAGGTGAAATATAAAAAGGAGCAGGAGACGAGGACGCTGAATTAGGAAGCATATGAAGAGATAAAGGACTGATGTTAGCTGGATATAAGGTGCGAAAAATATCTATATTATCTTTAGACAAAAATAAAGGAAGACATAGAAGGAGTATTAACTGAAGGCAGGAAACATGGGAGAAGGGCTGTTGCTGCTAATACAATCCCTTTAATGTCCCGCAACCCCGGCCCTTGGGTATTAAAACCACTATCCCTGTTCGCTGCTCTTCACTCATACTTCCCATTGACTTCATACCATTGAAAACCCTCATCAATACCTCTCACAAAACCTCTCAATGAGTCACATCAGACTGAGAGAATAACTACAGAAGCAGATAATGGAAGTTGAGAAATGAAAGGGAAGGAGATACGAGGTAGGATAGACACAAATGTTGTAGGTAGGAAGAGGGAAATGAGGGTAGAAGGATATTAATGAACTTTGGTGGAAATGTTCTCAGACAACCGGGAGTTAAAAATGATATATGGAGCAGCGAATGAACTGATAACAGACAACCATTTGTAGAAGTAATGGAAATTGTTAAGTGAAAGAGGGAAGTTGTTGACTACTCATAGCGTTCAGAAGGCGGATGGAAGAACAAATAATAATATCTGGACAAAGGAAAAATAGGAGATTCGAACTAACATTAAACAGACAGGTGTCGAGGACAAAGAATGACACACAAGAAACAAATTACAACTATCATTCGAAATTGATGTTAAAATGAAAACCACTTTTGAGGCAGACAAAAAGATATATGTTCCTCGATCAGGACACAACAAAAAAGGGTAGGGAACTGCTGAGGGAAATAATAAAAAATCGCAGATGGGAGAGAGAACAATAGAATGTTCAGTCTTCAGGGGCACACAATGCTCAGGTCCACTGGGCGAAAGCTCAGCCTCGGAGGATGCACAGTGCTCGGATCAATGCAATCTCGATTCAGGCTCTTGCGTCTCTTCTTACTTCAACATAATAGTCCAAAACAAACTAACCCTTACCGTCATCCTTCCTCACCATCACCCACACTTCTAACCCCTCCAGTACAGGAACCTTTCTCTTAAACCCCCGTCATGCCAACCCCCAACCCTCACTTCCCTCTACTTCCACCCTCCCCATCCACGGCCATGGTTCCACTCATGGTGCAAAAAACTATCCTCTCAACTCCCACCCCCTACTCTAGAACTCCCGTTTCTCCCAATACCTCCACCCATACCCCTGATCCATGGACAAGGATCAAGAGACCAGGAACGTGAAAACCAAAACATTCTAAAGAACTAAAACTGAAAGTGAGGAACACAAATGCAGATCGAAAAAGACACATGTGTCAAATGGAAAGATCTAAAAAGAAAGGCCTCCACAAACGTCATAGCGCCCTCAGGTGGAGGTCAGTTATCACTTCAGTTAAGAAATTAATGCAGCTTCGAGAAATAGTCAGACACAGAATCAAGTCAGTTTAAAGAAACGTTTCTCTACTGCCGGGTTCTTCATTTTTGATAAAGAGAGCTAAAATAAAAGTGATGTTGGTAAGAACTGGGTGGACTAGTAAGCCTCTTCAAGTGATCACTAGTGTAACGTGAAATCATTTAATGGTGGTTTTACTCTCTGGTGGTAATAGTTTGGTTACACTTCTTGATGTGTTTTCGCTGCCTTGCGTAATGTGGTATTGATTTCTATCTTTGTTGCATCCAAGCACCTGCGTTTGCTCAAGTAATTTTCGCAAAACATTAGCCTGGTTGTTATGAGTGTCGTGATGAGTCCCTGTGTTGTTTTATATGGCATTTATGCGTTGTTTTGGTCGTGCCACCTACAGGCATATTGATGCCCTCGTACTTTTAGTTCTAATGTTTAGGATTTTTTGTCTATGTACTTTATGTCGCAACCTCTACAAGGTACGAGGTATTTGTCAATCTTGATGGTGACATTATTTGTTTCAGTTCTTATATTCCACTGAATCCTTGATGGATATCGAAGCGTTGGAAGTTATTTTCATATGACCATCCGTCATTAGCTAATTGGCAAAACGATACTTTTGGCTGGTGGGTCTGTTTTGATGCTCATGTTTTTCCTGTATTGACTTTCTTTGTGCAGCCGATGATTTAAAGTTGTGGAGAGTGAAGCTGAAGAAAAGTTTTTAAGGTATTGACATTCTTCAGGAATTAACTATCGGAAATATCAATTTCTAAGAAAGTATATCAGAATACGTCTCATGGCTCTGTTGTCGTGATGAGACTGAAGTCTATTTCCTTGAGGAGTAATACATCAATAAATTAAAACCGGTTGGCCTTCTCTTCTATTGTGAATTAAATTGTAAGCTGTATGATATTAATAGTGTTTAGGATGTTTTGATTGCTGTGCTTTCTCTGTACTATGACCAAGATGTCGTCTGCACAGCTCATCATGAGTATGATACAGGAAGGTTTTAGCTGCTTATTTTTTTCATGTTCCATGTTTTTCATCATCAATCGAGTTCCACTAGAGCAATAACAGTAACGACTGAGGCGGTTAAGTTATAATGGCTCAAACAACTTGAACTATATCTTCCTACACCAATGTTTACATGAAATTCATCAGTAAAACCTTTTATTTCTATGTAGTAGTGAGACTTATACCTGGTTACATGAATCTTACGCGGACATTGTGTAGTGGCTACAGCATTGACCTTCTAATTTTAGGGCTGGTATGTCACTGGTTCGAAATTTGAGTGTTTATTGAGTTATCTGTTATGTACAATCCTCTACTCAACAATAGAAGACAAAGGTAAGACTATGATGAGAATAACATAATAATAAATATTATAGCAACAGAGAAACCAAGATAAGCTGAAACAAAACTGATTTATATTTTAGCTGTTAAGAAATCAACTGGGACAACTAGAAACCCAATGGTTACCAGAAGTAAAGGAATTTAACGAGATAAGATGTGAGTTAAATCGCTAGAGAGAGAGAGAGAGAGAGAGAGAGAGAGAGAGAGAGAGAGAGAGAGAGAGAGAGAGAGAGAGAGAGGTAGAATATGAAGTTGTGAGACATGACCATGACTTCACATTAAAGAAATATTACATAAAAATCGAGGATGAAAAGAAGGCAGCGACAAGCAATACGAAAAAGAGGAGACTTGAAAAATGAATCAATGAGAAGACGCAAGAATGTTATTGCAACAACAGCAGTAGCAAGGGTCTCATTACCCAAGAGTAGCACCCTAAGTGGGGAGCATCTCATTAGTCGTCAACAGCAGCAGCAGCAGCGACCTACTCATTAATCAGCGGCAGGACACATACATGTTTCTTGTAAACAAATGTTATTGGATGTTTATATGTTTATATAGACATTTGGTTATAAATCTGCATCATAGTTTTGTGAGGTAATGTACTTTCAATTCTGATAATGTGTGCGTTTATTACTTGAAGAAATATTTGTTAACTGTTATATTCCATGAAAGACGAAACGTTCTTCAAGTTTATATTAAATAATTTTAACCACTTGATAAATAATGGAAGGAGAGGCTTTTAAATTAGTCGAGGTAGGTAACAGCTGACTGCTTGTAAATAGAGATAGTAGATATTAACCATCCTTTGTAACACCATTCTTAAAAGAGAGATGGATAAATAAAGTTAGAGAGAGAGAGAGATGGAGAAAGAGAGAGATTGGTGGAGAGAGAGGGATTCTGGGAACAAACAAGCAGTATCTCGGCTCAACAGGTGGTTTCGTGCCTTATTCAAGACCACAGTGACTGAATACAGTCATGAGGAGCCAGTCTATCAGCATCCTGTCGGTCAACATTAGAGGCTTCATTACCAGTGTTGGTGAGTTCACACACTATGTCGTGAACACTCGACGTCCTCATATGATCGCCTTGTTGAAACATTTTTGGACGACAGGACACCAGAAAACTGCTAGAATTGCTGGCTACACCTCGTAAAGAAGAGACAAGGAGGAGCTGTCGTGTGCTTTTCTAGAAGTGTATATGCCCAGCTAATTTATGTTACCATCTCCAAGAAAGGATGATCTTCATGCTCTGCATAACTACAAGCCCCTCTCCATTATCATGTACAATGTACAGACTTGAGCAGCAACATGCAGACACTGATGTGGACTTTCTTCTGCATCAACATAAATGTCAGTATATTATAATTGTTGGTGAGCTCAACCAACATCTTATACAGAGTGACTCTGATGAACGTCTTACAGTGTTTGACATGAGAAACTTCGTCGACTTCCTTATTCTGAAGGCAGAGTTGCCTGCCATCACCTTGGCAATGTTGGATCATCTGACCACAAGGGGGTCTTTACGAAACTGAAGATCCTTACAGAAATAGGTAAAAATTCTGCATGTACAACCTGGCTGTGGAAAAGAGGAAACTAGCCAGCCCTTTCCTCTGAGCTCGCCGTCTCCGGTTAGAGGTAGCGAGCTCAAAGCAAAGAACCAAGAGCTAGAACCAAGGTGATGCCTACAACCAAGTGAATACTTTCACTGAACACATCGTTAATCTCCAACAAAAACACATCTCTCTCGGGCAGTATTTGACGAAGCCTTCGTTCCTCTTTCGTTGTCGGGAGGCTGCTATTGTTAAGTACAAGGATTAAAGAACGTGTAAGAATCAACCCACTGTGTATAACAGGAACATGCAAAGGCAAACCTGTTGGCAAATGGAAAAAGTCCAAAAATGGGCCATCTCTAAATAGAAGGGAGAAAAAAAAAAGTTGGCGTCAGGTAGAGTGGACTCCAAAATCCAGTGGTCTTTTGACAAGGACCGACAAGATTATTCACCTGATGAAATTATTCCACTTCTAAATTGGAAGGATATTTCTGCACTATGGTTCCTCAGTGATTACCTTCAAGGTAGATCTCTAAGAGTAGTTCTCAATGGAACAGAGTCAACAAGACACACTATTCGTGCCAGTGTTCCACAACGAAGTGTGCTTGGGTCATTGTTATGGAATGTCTACATCAATAACCTTCATCATCTCATCCTGAAATTCCATGCATAGGCAGACGACAGTACTCTGATTTTTACTTATCCAAAAGAGGAAATGCCATCTGCTCTAAGTTACATCAATCACCAGCTTACAGCTACATCAGCCTGGAGAAAATGATGGCAGGTCACATTTGTTTCTGAGACAACTCAAATGATGATGGTCTCTAGGCACCATAGTGGTAATGTTGGATCAGAGGTAAAAATGAATGGGAGAGTGTTAGTACCCAGGAATGAAGTTGATATTCTTGAGGTGAAATTTTAACTCCAAACCAACTATGAAGAACCACGTTGTAAATCTTGCTAAATTTTGGAACTTCTGCTTGACAGCAGAAGTTTCAAGATTCAGTACGAACCACGAGTACATTTACACCATGAGTATACTCCACTTTCTTGGACTGTCTACCCTCAGTCTCAACTACGACTTCTTGACAGAATACAGATCAGAGAAATACTACTCATCTCTCGCCTGGAAAGAGCTCTCATTTCAGCAGAGCTTTCAACACAGGAAGGATATGGGTGGTCTTCTTGTTATGTAAAAGGCGGCTCCACTCTGAGGACAGCGAGAAGTAAGAAACTAAACTTTGACTGTACTCTTCTCCAGAGCATTGCTTCATCTTTCATCATTTATTCCTAGAATGACTCGTGATTTGAACATATTCGAAAAACATCATAACATCAACGAGAAAAAAAAGAAGAGAGAGACAGAGAGGGAAAGGGAAATAGAGAAAGTAAAAGGGAAAAGGAGAGAGAGAGAGAGAGAGAGAGAGAGAGAGAGAGAGAGAGAGGGGGGGACAGATCTAACACCCAGTAACGAAGCAAGTCTTGGTGGTCAGCTCTCCTACACTTGCCGGCACACCTGGCGGCAGTGCTCCAGCTGTCGATACCGACAGCACCTGATACCGACTGCTGGACCTAAGCACGAACAGCAAGGGTATATCTTATAGAGCTGGAGGAAGGCGTGGAAGAGTACGTTGAAAGTAAAGAGGTAACCACCTACAGCTGTCTCACCATCCACCAACAAAATCCCAGGAAAATGCTCACCAGGTACATGATCATCATGCTCACCAGAGGCAGAACCTACAGAGAAATCAGTTGCTGAATCAGCAGAAAAACACAAGAGGTGCAGTAAATAGGAGTCCACCCTCCCAAGCACCTAGGCAGTGCTCCCGCTGTTACTGGAGAAGTCACACCACTAACAATTTCCTGGGAGATACCAGGTGTAATTACTGCCACAAAAAGCGGACATCAAGACGACCACGATCGTAAAAAGGAATTTGACAGACACGATCACCAGTTCGAAGAATTGGTGAGCACATTTCACTCACTCAGCTACTCCTATCTTGGCACAACATGTGGTTTTGTGCCTATTAGCTAGGTCCCAGCTACTGCCCCGGTGTCCTACTTGTCTCAAGGGCAGGCACCTTACCCAACCATCAACTCAAGTTGAATGCAATCATGAGTAGCCAGTCTATCGGCATCCAGTCAGCCAACATTATACGCTTTATTACAGATGTTGAAGAGCTCACGCAAAGTTTCGTGAAAACTCAACTGCCTGACATGATTACCTATTTTGAGACATTTTCGGACGACAGAACTCCGGACAATTTTACTAGAACTGCTGATTTCACCTGAAAGATGAGAAGAGGCATTCAAGGAGAAGAAGGTTTTGTCTGACGCTTTTCTAAAAGTTAACAAACTGCTCAACTCACTGATGTTACCATTAATAATCACATGGAAATGTTCTTTAAGCTAGGCATAACACTAGTACCTATGCACTAGCGTGTGCAATTTGCAGACCTCAGTGACGACAAGTAGATACCATCAACTTCTTAATGAAAAATGTGCACTCCCTTCTGCTTTAACATATCAACAAATTATAATTGTTGGTGACCTCAATCAACATATACGTAGGGATTTTGATGACCTGCACTGTTTCACGACATTCAAGATTCCTGCAGAACAAAGTGAGGAATCTACACACAATGTGCCTGTAGGAAATAGGAAACTGGCAGGCCCTTTGCTCTGAGCTTGCCATCTCTGACTGGAAAGCTCTTCTCCAAGGTGATATTGGAGACCAAGGAAATGCCTTCAATGAAGACATCCTTAAAAACTACATCCCTCACCGGCAGTATGTGACGAAACCGTTAGATCAGCCTTTGTTGGGCTTTCGTTGTCAAGATGCTGCTACTGCTAAGTACTAGGCTTGTAGAAGGTGTAAGAGGGTTCCCACTATCAATAAAAGGAACCTGCACAGGCAGGTTATTCATATGATGAAATTATTCTCACTCTAAATCTAACACAAAGTGGGAGTTGTTACAGTTGCTTTTTGCTGATGACACTGTGATTTCGGGAGATTCTGAAGAGAAGTTGAGGTGGTTAGTGGACGAGTTTGGTATGGCATGTAAAAGAATGAAATTAAAAGTGTACATAAGAAAAAGTAAAGTGATGAGACTAACATACTGAAAAATTGGATATGAGATTGGAGGGAGGGAGAATGGAGGAAGTGAATATATTCAGATATTTTGTGTGAGAAGCTTGGACTTTTAGCAAGCATTCGCGAGCATGTTAGACATGAGTGAGTGGAGTGTGAGCTAAGTAACAATTATGAAGGGATTCAGGGAAACCAGTTAGCTGGATTTGAATTCTGGAAAGAAAGGTGTTGATTTGGTGCAGTTTTTCAATTGAAGTGGAAGTGTGCCTCGTGCAAGGCAGTGATGGAGTGAATGATTATGAAAGTGTTTCTTCTTTATCGGGGGTCACCCTGTCTTGGTGGAAAACAGTCAATGTGTTAATAAAAAAAATATTATGCTGTTAAACCTCTCCATTAAACGGCACCAGTCACCGGGTAAATCCAAGATCAGCTGTTTAGTAGCACTAGATACTGATGGTGCTTCTGGCAAAACTGCAAGCACTAGGAGTAGCTGGCTCTTCACTTTTCCTCCTCAGTCATTACCTACAAGGAAGGTCTTGAAGTGAAGTCCCGTGGCTCGATCGCTAGCGCACTCAGCTCACACACTGAGGTCCGGAGTTCGAATCTCCGGTACGGCTGGAAAACATTAGGGACGTGTTTCCATAAGACACCTGCTGTCCATGTTCACCCATTAGTATAAAATGGGTACCTGGGTGTTAGTCTAGTGTGGGTCGCATCCTGGGACAAACTGACCTAATTTGCCCGAAATGCTCAGCATAACAAGCCGCTTTCTATATAGTAGTATGTCATTGATGCTAGGTCTGTATACCTTGTACATGTACTTGTAGAAATAAAGATATTATATTATTATTAAGAAGACACTATTGGTGCAACTGTTCCACAGGCAAGTGTCCTTGTGACATTTTATGGAATGTCCACTTCAGTTACCTTCTTAAAACTCATCCCAAAATCCCATGTAAATGCAGACGACAGTACTCTGATATTTACGTGTCCAAGAGGGCATATGTCAGCTGCTCTCAGTTTCATCAATCAACAGCTTAAAGCTATATCAGCCTCAGAATACACAAATGATGGTATCTAAGTTGTGGTATTTTTTACATTGGTAGAACATCAACTGCACAGTAACAAGGTAACACTGTACTTATCTTTGTTGCTGGGTCAACCTTCCGCAGCTGCAACCGGAAGGTTCCCTCGATGGAGCTGTTTGGGATAAGTGAGTAAATGTAAATCATTATATATTGCCCCAGAGGAGCGTATACCCATATATTCAGTCAGTAGAAGGACTGAACTGGTACTCACGGGTTTGGACTGAAAAGTCCACGCATAACCTCCGTCAGTAGATAAATTTTGATGCCCCTGTGACACAAGAATTGTGCAGTCCCCCGTATAACAAGAAACATCAAAACCTACCTTGCTCGTTGCAACGTGAGCAATGGTGTTGGCTCCACCATATGGCGGGAAATGCTGTCTTGATTGTAGAACGTCGCTGATGAGTCAACGTCCTAATCCAATGGTGTTACACTCGCGACTGTCTACGTTCTTCAATACTTGTTTATTAGCAGTAATAAGAAGCTGCGCACACTTCTCTTTAATGTACTGCTATTTTATGATTTCTTATCACTAAAACGCGCTGGAACAGAGTTCTTATCCGATTTCCCGGCGTTAATGGAGATTGATAAGAGGTAAGAGGCGCACTATGAAGGTCCCTTCGTTAGGTCAATGCCTGCGCCGCAATAGTTCCTCTCTCGTTTCTTAAGTCAATCTGACGCCGTTTCTCCGTCCTTGCCCTCGCTTACCCTGTTTTGCTGACCTAATCACCAATTCCCTACTAGCTAAACTTACAGAAAGCAATGCAGAATTCTTGGTTTCTTGCTATCTCTAGGCTTAGATGACTGTGAATGTATTTTCAACATGATAATAAAGTGGGTGTAGAATGTACTTAATTTTCCTACTGCTGTAAAAGAGTGATTTTCTATCATTAACTCACACTCTTTGCAACACTGGTCGGCCATAACGTAACTTACTGGCGTCTTGGGTACGTACATGTGTTACTAATTAAATTGTTGACCCAGGAAGCCAACAAGACGTGTCTGCCCCTTTCTAAGGGCTGGGCCCTTGAAAAGGTTGAAGGGGCTGAGAGGACTGATACCCCCCTCTCTTGGAGAATTTTCTCCACATAAGTACCATGATGGAAATGCTTGAGCTTTGGTAATAATGAATGAAACAGTGCTGGAACACTGTGGTGAGGTTAATTCCCTTAGAGTGAAATTTGATTCCATGTTAACTATAAATAACCACGAAGTAAATCTTGCAAACAATGCTGCCAGAAGCTTACAGCCCTTAGACATATGTCGTATTTGCTCAATAGTAAAGGCTGGAAGACTCTACTAAGCTTAAGTGCGCTAACACCTGGAGAATGCTCCAATATCTTGGACTGTCTGTTTCCCATCTCATCTACTTCTTGACAGAATAGATAACAGAGCAAGACGACTCGCATCTTGTCTCGACTCAGCCTGGACAGGTCTGTCATTTCAGGAGAACCTTCAACGCTAGAGTGATATAGGTGGTTACAGTTATGTACAATACAAATGTTTTCAATGCCTCACACACCACACCCAGCTCCACTTCATGGTCAGCGAAAAGAGAATTTCTAAACAACAAGACGGGCAGCCAAGAGCAACTACACTCTGGCTGAACCCTTCTCAAGAACATCACATCATATGTGATCATTTATTCCTAGGATGAACTGAGTCTAGAACATGTTCGTACAGCAAAATGACAGATAAAATATAGTTGGATGGATGACCAAATGAAATCGCTGGCCTACAGATGGTTCAAACTATATCCTTTTACCATTTGTATGTTTTTTTAACAACAGAAAGGCTTTCAAATCAGGTTAGGTAGATAATACCCCTTATCTTTTAAATAAAACAGAACACTTAACTAAACTTTAAAATTCTATTGCAAAAGAAAAGAAATGAGACAGTGTTACCTCCCATCAAATGCAACTGAGACAGGATTAGAGAACGTGAATAAAAACAGGATTCTGAGCACAGCCTTGTGGGACAATTGCTTCAAACTTTTTTCATATAGAGAAATTTTGAGAATGAACATAGGAGCGAACGTGTAGGAAAAGCCCGTTGAATAAATATATTACTATCTGCAAGGAATCATAATTAAGAATCATTCGAAACAATGTATTTGAAATATGTCATCCATACATTAGCGAATTCAGCACCGACATATACACCTAATGAAACACGTTAAAAGTTTTAAAATAATTGCAGAGATTTGAAGAAATAATTGTAATATTTGTCTGTTTTCTTGTGAGAATGAGCTATGAGAAACAACTAAAATATAGCAGATCTTGATGATATTAGAGGACAGACGGAGCAGAGATGTGATAACGATGTAATAAGAAACTCGGGTATATTTAATGGTAGACTGATCGAAAAATGGGAAATGGGAACATGTGGGCACAGTATCACGATAAAGACGCAACTGAGTTATTAGACTGTAAGGAAGTATTTTTTTTCAGCCACAGGGTGCTCAGGAATTGGAATAACCTGGATGAAGAAGTAGTGAAGGCAGGAGCCACACACAGTTTTAAGAAGAGGAACAATAGAAACAAGGAGGGTATAACCCCCAGTACCTGCTAGGTTAGAGACTGGACTAGGAGCTGAGGTTCACATATACGAGTGCAGGAAGGTGAGCACTCAGTATCATGCTAGCACTAGCCGTCACCCTCAAACTCACTATTCCTTACCATTCAGAATAGGAGCAACCTGCTTATCTGTCCTTGACTTTGATCGTACTTGAGGCGGTTTAAAGCACACTCGACTGTGAAATGGATTTGGCTCTTTGAATAGCATGCGGAAGGAGCGTCGTGTGACGTAGTGTAAACAGTGGGCATGCTCACTGCGTGTGACGTAGTGTAAACATTGGGCATGCTCACTGCGTGTGACGTAGTGTAAACAGCGGACATGCTCACTGCGTGAATTAGTGTAAACAGTGGGCATGCTCACTGCGTGAATTAGTGTAAACAGTGGATATACTCACTGCGTGAATTAGTGTAAACAGTGGATATACTCACTGCGTGTGACGTAGTGTAAACATTGGGCATGCTCACTGCGTGTGACGTAGTGTAAACATTGGGCATGCTCACTGCGTGTGACGTAATGTAAACATTGGGCATGCTCACTGCGTGTGACGTAGTGTAAACATTGGGCATGCTCACTGCGTGTGACGTAGTGTAAACATTGGGCATGCTCACTGCGTGTGACGTAGTGTAAACAGCTCACTGTTGTGGTTATGGGGAACAAGCCGGTGTCTACCCTACATGGCAACATCTAATAATAAAGTCTTAGGCGCATAACTGAAAGTGTTAAAAACAACGTAGACATTTGAATATTAAAATGGTATATATTATGCAGAGTGCTGCAGGGAAAATTTATATAAAAAATGATGCTTTATAGTGCCGGAATTATTCTCAATCCGGACGTGTATTAACCCTGGTCAGGCAGAGTGGCCAGGAGACGGGCGGATGAGGTGTTTGTGAGCCAGTAATAGAAGGGTGGTGACGGGGAGAAGTCATCATGGTTGGCGTTAGTGTGTGCAAGGGCCTGTTGTTTGGGGGAGTATTTAACGTTTTAACTGTAGGCTAAGTAGCCAGCAGGGAGGAGGGGGGGGGTGTCATAAAGCCTCCCTGTTATATATTTTGGCTATTCACTATCAGCAGTGTGCTAGTGAGCTAATGTTTATCTGATGTGGTGTTTTTTTGCAGTAGTTTATAAGTTGTTTATAAGTTACTTATTAATATATATATTTTTGTATAGGTGAGTTTTGTGTCCTTCCTTATACTATATTAATTATTTGCACTCATGCTTCATAATTTGAACGAAAGTTCAAGCTGGCCCTGAGGGGTTGTTTTCTCATAATTTAAACACCCCTAGACTTGTCAGGTCATGTACCCTTTAGGAGCCAGGACATTTTTTTTTAAGTAACCACAAAAACTCCGTAACAGTATACAATACCGACAGGCTGGTAAGTAAGATACACAGGTAACAGTTAGGCATATTTATTCCAAAACGTTTCGCCTACATTCTTTCTTTTACTACTCTACACATCTCCTTCCGACAGTACATAAGTCTCCACATTGTCGCTTGATCTTCACATTGTTTCAGACTATGGAACAGAACTCTTCTCCAGGCTGAGGGACTGACAACCTCAAATCTACGCCTTGAAGGGTGATGGACTGATTAAGTCATCTTCACATCTCTACTGCTGCCTGCTTTCTGTATTCGACAGAAAAAGCCTACTGTGTGAGCGAAACGTTTCGGAATAAAGATGACTAACTGTTGCCTTTGTGTCTTACTTTCCAACGTAGACATTTAAAGAAAATCATTGATTTTTTGCTGTTGTTAGCCATACCCGCATTTTTTATGTTAGCCTAACATTTATTAGGTTAACATTTATGTACTAAAATTTATACAATTTTAAATTCAAAATTAAATAAGATTCTGAATATTATAAAATTCTTGAAGTTTATTTTTTTTGGTTTATGTCTTCTTTTAGTGCAGAAGACTTATTACTAAATTATTCCGAATCAGTTATGATTTTCTCGTGTCTTTACGATTTCAAGATTCGTATAATTATATTAACTGCTCTGTTGAAATTTGCATAACATTATTAGAGGCGTGAAGGGCAAGGAGCCAGGAATGTCTATCCTTCACGTTATACACAGACTGGAAAATGTAACCGTCAAATATGTCCTGGCAAAAGTCTCTCAGTTATACATTCACTGGTGATTGTAACTCACTATACATGGACCGGTAACGATATTCAACGCATATTCATAGTCCTGACTGTGGTCTAACCAAACACGTACTGTTGCCTGTACAACGTTCATAAAAGATTGGAAACTATATCACAGTTAATCTCAAACTAGCTAAAGTGCCACTATTATCCTCAGATTGGTGCCATTTTCGTGCCATACACATATTGACGAGTCATTCATATACTAGTAACCATTAATCAGTTATACTAAAAGTGGTGTGTCAGTCACTCACAACCTAGTACCTGTGCTCGTCATACTCTATTATCTGTACCCCCTTATGTACACTGGTGCTGGTGAGTAGTAGGGAATGACTCAACATGTAATAAACATTTTCTCAGAGCGGGTAATACTCAGAGCAGGTGATAATCAGAGCAAGTGATAAAGAACCCTCCCAACCTCACTGTCACTACCACCAAAGAAGCCCACCTCCTTATCTCAAACCCAGGTCATCAAACATCTATCACTAAAAACCTTGTAAGATCATTAACGCTGAGACTGAGAACATATCCCACACACACACACACACACACACACATGACTCGACCCCTGCAACCACAAATAGGTGAGTACACACACACACTCACACACACACACACATATATATATATATATATATATATATATATATATATATATATATATATATATATATATATATATATATATCAGGAGGAGGAGAAAGAAGCGATTGAAGGTATCATGAATACAATAGGTGAGGACGGCATGACCCAGGTGACAAATTTTTGGAGAATTGGGTGGTTTGCAAGTGGAAGAAAACGGCCTGTCAAAGTAATCGTCAAGGCAGAATCAGCTCGAACCAGGATCCTGCAGGAGAAAGCACGACTGAGGGACAAACCAGAGTTCGATCGAGTGTACCTCGATCGAGACAGAACACAAGAAGAAAGGATGATACTGAAAGAGAGGGTACAAAGACGAAAGGAGGAACGAGAGGCAATGAAGACAAGCAGAAGAACCCAGACCCAGATTAGGTGACACGTACGTCGTGTTGTCTCTTGAGGAGGGACAATGTGTCGTGGGGTCGAACCCTAGCCTGCCGCAGGCTTCATTAATGATTAATGCAGCAAATGGCCAGGATAGCTTCTATTACCTTTAGTGTATATGCTAACAAATATTTCTATTGGTTTAGTTTTCTTCAGTATCAAATCTCACAAAGAAGCCAAACGAAATTCTAGTAATAAGTAGACATATTCTTCTTTATTTTCTTGTCGACAGAGACCGAAGGGATTGGAGGGAAGAGGGGTGCTGAGAACCTTCTACCTTTGTAATTCTAACACATTCACCTAGATGAAACGGAATAGTTTTTAATCTAAACAGAAGTACAGTAGATAATTCTTTTCCATGTCCTCAGCAATCTATCTTTCACACGTAGTCCCATTTGGGTCTTACAATGATTGGGGAATGAGAGGCAACAAGTTCGACCTTAGAAAGGAAAGGTCGGCTCAGTCAAGAGCAATTCACAACCACAAAAGTAAACATAATTAACTTGTGGCATTAGAAGCTGACAGCAGTCATACTTGCTGTCAAACAATGGAATTGAAATTCTATTTTGAAATATTTTCCAACAGTGCAGATCAGAATAACAATGTTGGGTAAACAGATTTATAATATTAGCTATTTGAGCAACTTTTAGTGTTACTGATATAAAACTCATAAGGTCATATTGCATAAATATAAAAACTGCGAACACTGACAACTAATAAGACTCACACAATTAGGTCTCCGTAATATTCTGTGTATTCACATGATAACTCTAATAATACATGTATAACTCGTGGTGTGCCAGCGAGACACAGCATCCCAGACAGTTACATATACACAAGCATTCGTTCACTCATGCATGCATATACACACACACATACTTATATACATGCATACGTACATACATACATACATACATTCATACTAATGCTATGAGATTTCTTACTACACATATAAAGGCGAGAGCGTCCAAGTGCACATGTAGTTTATCATGAAGCTGCTTGCATGAGTAATGACGCACAATATACCGCTCTCTCCGTTGTAAGTAATGTCTTGGCCAAAGTTTTCTTTTCACACAAAACAGAGCCGGCAAGAAGGAAAGGATTTTTGAGATGAATGGTGGAAATGTTTTGGTTGGCAAGTGAAAAGAATCCTGTACATTCATTCTTAGATCGTGTCTGATAACACAGGGTGTTTCACTCGTAGGAGCCCCGAGTTATCGTTTACTACAGACATAATATACGATTGCAACTACGGGAGTACCAACTCTGGGCCTCTTGCGAATGAAACACCCTGTAGTTGGCCTTTTTTCCCTGGTACCTTGAAGTTCCTCTGAGCTGTTTTCAGGTTTACTGTATCTGTGTTGTATATCCCCACTTTTTTGGTAGCTATTCTGATAGATACCAATAATATGCTTCAAAAACGCTTCACGATACCATGTTTAAATCAATGCTGAATTCCTTAAAAGTCTGGTTTTATCTTGTGTTATTTCACTCTTTCTTTGTTGTTAGATATTCTCACTGCCCTATTTATGTTTCAGTGACATATATTTACTTCCTACAAGGATTGCCAGGTTATATCTGTCATTGTTCTATACCTTTTATGTGAGTAAAGATTCAAGGCTCTCACTCTCCGTAGGAGCGATAAGTGATACGGTTATTTAGTATTGTTATACTTCTGTGTTCTTCAATGTATTTAAAGATCTTCTGTTTGAATATGAGAACTCTGCCGCATGACCTAAATGAGACCTTACCTATGATGAACGGATTTGTAACTTAACTTGAGACTTGGGGTGTTTATACCTCTTGTTATATTTCCAAGGAGTATGTTTTCCTTTATTATAAACTATAAGGAACAAATGTCATACCTTTATACTTTTGTTAACTAGATGTCTAGTTAATCTTAGCCAGAGTGTTTTTTTCAAAATGTCAGAGACTTGGCCCTTGCTCATATTGAACAATGTCTCACCCTTCCGACAACGTAATTAGCATGCCACAACAATATAACAAAATTCAAAATTGTTCAAACTCGGGTCTCTCTCTCGCAAGAACAGGTCACAGAACATGAAAGAAAAACATGTATACATAAACATATGGACATGGAAAAAAAAACTTCCTCCAGAGAGGGAAGAAAAAAAAGGTGTGCTTCGTGGTCTAAGGCAGTGAGCATCAATGCAGCACTGCACGCCTTCCTGCGTCTGGACACGTACTGCAACACATGAGACATAGCTGCGGCTGAGCTGTGACGTAACAGGGTACGGTCTCTGGGAGGTGAAGCAGTCATCGTAGTAGTTGCTGCAGGGTTCACTCAACCTGGGGCACAACCTGCTGGTGCCCGCGAGTGAGGTGTCATCAGTAGTCGCAACAGGACAGGATTTCTTCAGGCAAGCGACTCAGGAGGACATTCCTCGACTGGTACTGTCGCTGGAGCTGTCGCTGCTGGCGAGTGTGGAGTGAGTCGTGACAGGGACGACTCGGCGAAATATCTGGAGGTCGTAACAGCATACACCATACTGCAGTGAGTGGGCTAGCAGTCAAAGTGACATCATCTTTTTGCAGGCTGCTCACTGAAGCTGTGACACGAGGCTGACAGTCGCCTGCCGACAGGCTTAACTGCGGCTAGACGAGTGACATCTCTCGACAGTAGAAGTTACAGCAGAGGGAAGTGTAAGTGTCTGCAGACTGGTCATCTGCAATAACTAGACTGACGGTCTAGGAGGTGAAGTGGAAGCGGTCTCGATGGGAGAATCATCGCGGGTACGATTCAGCAAAGGCATCTACAAGCAGCGAACAATAGAGCTTTCTGTACAAGGCGCTTGAGCTCGTATGATGCCTGGACTGACAAATGTCAGCTGTCAAGCGCGGGCGCGGGTCACACCAGTGACAAAGTAACACACAGGTGCTACATAGGACACACGAGAAACTGCACACATACTGCACATGTGGTACAACATAGCTTACTAGCAAATGATGCTTTTCTGTATAAAAATCGTCACTAAGCAATACTCGAAGATGTGAGAACACTGAGAATAATTAATGAACACTCGACATATATCTTCTCTCAAACTTCTCGACAAACAATGAAAATAAAATGCTCACTGTGAAACAAGAACACTCGGTGACGTCCTGGAGTGACGTCATGATGGACGTCATGGACTGACATCGCGAGTGACTTCAGCAGACGTCGCGAGGTGACGTCATGGAGTGACGTCGTGATGGATGTCATGGGGTGACATCGCGAGTGACATCAGTGGAGTGACGTTGTGACGGATGTCATGGGGTGAGATCGCGAGTGACGTCAGTGGAGTGACGTCGTGACAGATGTCATGGGGTGACATCGCGAGTGACGTCAGGCAGCATCAGACCACAGTAGAGGAAATTGATTCACTGGAGGAGGAAGATAGACTGGAGGTGCCTTCTTCATGGATTAAGGAAATTTGTTCAATGTGGAATGAGGTGCAAAGTTTCGTTGAACAATTTCACCCTGAGCAAGCTGAAATAAGCCATCTCTGCAACAAGTTCAGTGACAGAGCCATATTGCACTTCAGGGACATGTTAAGGCGCCAGAAACAGAGCACTTTTGACAGTTATTTTGTGCAACAGGGTCTAGTGACTGTCAAGCTGGTCCTAGTGGCATTAAAAAACAAAAGAAGTAACTCCAGAGAGGACTTGTTACCTGAAGTCGTTTTGGAGGGATTCCCCTTCCAAACAATAAGTGCTCCTTCCCCCGTCTCCTCCTCCCTATCTTCCAGATGCCAGCAAATCTCTTCAATAAAGGTAAGTAAATGTTATTTTAAATATTTATTATGTGTTGTTATTATGTGTTTTGTGTATGTAAAACTATAGTTAATCTTTAAAAAATGTATTTTTTGTGAATATTTTTGGGTGTCTGGAATGGATTAATTGTATTTGCATTATTTCTTATGGGAAATATTTTTTTATTTTATTAACACATCGGCCGTTTCCCACCAAGGCAGGATGGCCCGGCAAAGAAAAACTTTCATCATCATTCACTCCATCACTGTCTTGCCAGAGGCGTGCTTACACTACAGCTACAAAACTGCAACATTTACACCCCTCCTTCAGAGTGCCGGCACTGTATTTCCCATCTCCAGGAATCAAGTCCGGCCTGCCGGTTTCCCTGAAACCCTTCATAAATGTTACCTTGCTTACACTCCAACAGCACGTCAAGCCCTCAAAACCATTTGTCTCCATTCGCTCCTATCTAACACGCTCACACACGCTTGCTGGAAGTCCAAGCCCCTCGCACACAAAACCTCCTTTACCCCTCCCTCCAATCTTTTCTAGGCTGACCCCTACCCCGCCTTCCCTCCACTACAGATTTATACACTCTCGAAGTCGTTCTATTTTGTTCCATCCTCTCTATATGTCCAAACCATCTCAACAACATATAGAGAGGATGGCAAAAGACATCAGGTGTTAAATCTGAGTGGAGGAAAGCAGAGTCAGCCAGAAAAGGTTGGAGGAGTAAGAGGTTTTGTGTGCAGGCTGGACTTCCAGCAAGCGTCATGGCGTGTTAGGATAGAGCGAATGGAGCAAATGGTTTTGAGAGCTTGACGTGCTGTTGAGTGTAACAGGTAACATTTATGAGGGTTTCAGGAAACCGCAGGCCGGACTGATTCCTGGAGATGGAAGTCAGTGCCGGCACTCTGAAGGAGTGTTATGTTGCAGTTTTGTAGCTGTAGTGTAAGCACACCTCTGGCAAGACAGTGATGGAGTGAATGATGATGAAAGTCTTTCTTTGTCGGGCCACCCTGCCTTGGTGGGAAACGGCCAATGTGTTAATAATGGTTCAGAAATCGGCCAGTTCGATTTTAGGCCTAGCTCCTGGAACGGATTACTTCCGATTTTCGGGGGTCCACTGTATGTAGATTGGGCTAATAACTTGATGAAACTTTCACTAAATTGCAACTTCATTTTGTATGCTTCCTGATTCCATTTGTGTCCAGTGTGATGGTAGTTAATACATGCTTTTGGCTTATAGCTGATGGACTTGGGTTTTTACCTGGAACAAGTGAAGTCCTTTGTTCACTTAGCATTAAAGTACCTGGGTGTTAACTGACTATTGTGGGTCACCTCTGGGGGAAGAGGACTTAAGGATCCCATTGGAAATAAGCAATGTTGGTTTGATTATTCTTGGCTACTAACTCTCCAAGTTAAATTGAGATGTTTCCATTTAAGGAAGGTATACCTCATTGTACACTAAATGAATGGTTCATAGTGTGGCATGAGTTTCTAATGCAGTTAAATATCAGCTTTGAAGATTTGGAGTCAATCAAAAGAGGCATTTATAAGTTATTGTTCGGAAAGTAACATCTCAGTTTATTAAAAACAAAAACAAAAAAAAGGCAAATTGTCACCGACATAGCCCAAAATTAATTTTAATCTTTCACTAGGTAGGTGCTTCTGCTTTAAGAATTTAAAGCCAGTTAGAAAAAGCAATCTCTAGTTACTGCACAAAGACCTTTATCCTAAAATACTCCAGGACTTAAATTTTAATCTGCTCAAAAGTTGCCTTCTCCAGTTATTGGTGTTGAAAGTTTAAAGCCAAATGGATGAAGCAATCACAAATTATTTCTTGACAATTATTAACTCAAATTTTTCAAGTACAGTGGACCCTCGGTTTTCATTGAAATTTTTTTCCAGAATGCTGTTTGAGTGCTGTTACCGAACGAATTTGTTCCCATAAGGACAAATGTAAATTAGATTAGTCATTTCAGACCCCCAAAAATACACTTACAAAAGCACTTACGAAAATACGCTTACATAATTGTTCGAGTTTGGAGGTGAACGAAAACCGAGGGTCCACTGTATTGGCAAGTCCCCACAGCAGTACAGTGGACCCCTGAAAATCGGCCGTAATCCGTTTCAGGAGCTAGGCCCAAAATTGAACTGGCTGATATCTGAACCATTATTTCCCATAAGAAATAATGTAAATACAGTGGATCCCCGAGTTTCGGTCATAATTCATTCCAGAAGGCTGTTCAAGTGCCATTACCGAACGAATTTGTTCCCTTAAGGAAAAATGTAAATTAGATTAGTCCTTTCAGACCCCCAAAAATACACATACAAAAGCACTTACAATATTAAACTTACATAATTGTTTGATTTCCGAGGTGACCGAAACTCGGGGGTTCACTGTACTACAATTAATCCGTTCCAGACACCCAATAGTATTCACAAAAAAATACATTTTTTAAAGATTAACTATAGTTTTACATACACAAAACACATAATAACAACACATAATAAAAACAAATAATAAATTTACATTTAAAATAACATTTACTTACCTCTATTGAAGAGACTTGCTGGCATCTGGAAGATAGGGAGGAGACGGGGAGGGAGCACTCATTGTGTGGAAGGGCAATCCCCCTCCAAAAGGACTTCAGGTAACAAGTCCCTCTCTGGGGTTACTTCCCTTCTTTGTCTTTTAATGCCACTAGGACCAGCTTGACAGTCACTAGACCCCTGTCGCACAAAATAACTATCAAAAGTGCTCTGTTTCTGGTGCCTCTTTAACATGTCCCTGAAGTGCAATATGGCTTTGTCACTGAACTTGTTGCAGAGATGGCTTATTTCAGCTTGCTCATGGTGAAATTTTTCAACGAAACTTTGCACCTCATTCCACATTAAACAAATTTCCTTAATCCATGAAGAAGGCACCTCACCCAGTCCATCTTCCTCCTCCTGTGAATCAATTTCCTTTACTGTGGTCTGATGCTGTTCCAGATGAAGCTCTTGCAGCTCTTCAGCGGTTAGCTCTACCCTGTGGTCCTCCACCAACTCTTCCATATCCTCACCACTCATCTCCAACCCCAGGGACTTGCCCAATGCCACAATACCTTCCACAACAGGCACATAGTCGTCAGGGTCAGGGTCAGCCTCAAACCCTTCAAAATCCCTCTGTTCGACAACCTGGCCACAATTGTCTCCAAGCAGAGTTCAAAGTCCTTGAAGTCACCTCTCCCACGCCTTACCTATAAGGCTTATGCAATGGAGGATACTGAAGTGATCTTTCCAGAACTCTCTTAGGGTCAGCTGAGTGTCCGAGGTCACTTCAAAGCACTTTTGAAACACTGCTTTTGTGTAGAGTTTTTTGAAGTTAGAAATGACCTGCTGGTCCATGGGCTGGATGAGAGGAGTGGTGTTAGGAGGCAAGAACTTCACTCTGATGAAACTGAACTCATCAGACAAATAGTCTCCCAAGTTGTGAGGATGAGCAGGAGCACTGTCCAGTACCAGGAGGCACTTGAGTCCCAATTTCTTTTCCTGTAGGTATTTTTTCACACTGGGGCCAAACACTTCATTGACCCATTCCAGGAAAATTTGCTTCGTGACCCATGCCTTAGTGTTAGCCTTCCAAAACACACACAATTTACTCTTGGTGACATTGTGTTTCTTGAACACACTGGAATTTTCAGAGTGATACACCAGTAAAGGCTTCACTTTTAAATCCCCACTAGCATTACTACACAACATGAGAGTTAGCCTGTCTTTCATAGGCTTGTGTCCTGGCAGTGCCTTTTCCTCCTGAGTAATGTAGGTCCTCTTTGGCATTTTCTTCCAAAAGAGGCCTGTTTCATCACAATTTAACACTTTTTGTGGTTTGAATTTTTCAGCGTCTACAAACCCCTTAAATTCAGTCACAAACTTTTCAGCAGCACATTTGTCTGAACTGGCTGCCTCACCATGCCTTACAACACTGTGTATGCCACTACATTTCCTAAATCTGTCAAACCAGCCTTTGCTGGCCTTAAAATCACTCACAGCAGCACTGGTTCCAGGCATTTTCTTGACAAGATCTGCGTGCAACTGCCTTGCCTTTTCACAAATTATCGCCATGGAAACACTATCACCCGTTATCTGTTTTTCATTGATCCACACCACCAACAACTTCTCAACCTCATCCACTGTTCTTTATCTATTTTTGGCAAACATGTTAACACTTTTTGCAACATCAGCTTCCTTGAGTTCTTTTCTCTTTGCCAGGATAGAGGTGATAGTAGATTTGTTTCTGTTGTACGTCCTGGCAAGCTCCCCCACACATATGCCACTCTCATATTTTTCTACTATCTCCTTCAGTTCGATGGTGTTCCTCACTTTCTTTACCACAGGGATGCCACTAGGAAGCTTCTTTGGACCCATGGTGACTTATTTCACAGTGACAATCACTTAACCACCAATAAACACAATAAATTTATTGTGAAATGTTTGAATGAGCACGGTGGGTAATGTTCACTCAATGGTAAACAACGCTAGACTGGCTCACGATGCCTGCGCGGGGAGGCGGACCGGTCTGGTACGCGGGCTGATAATCGGGGAACGGCCAATAATCGTGGAAAAATCTGGACCCATGAGTTTCAGCGGCATCGTGTTTTGTGAATTTCGCCTTTCAACGCCTTTTTTCAGCGAAAAATACTCAAGGTTCATTATTTTTTTCGCGATTCGGCGGTGGTATGGAACGCGTCTGTGCAGCTGTCGTACACAAAGGCTCCCACACAACACTCAGAGTGTCAGTGTGTCATTGTTTGTGGGCGAGTGACCATCATCCCATGGGTTCATACGATACATTTCGTAATAATCCATTGCTTTTTGTGCTTGCAACTGCTAAATAAGCCACCATGGGCCCAAAGAAAGCTCCTAGTGCCAGCCTTTTGGTAAAGAAGGTAAGAAACATGATAGAATTCAAGAAAAAACTCGCTCCATTTGTGTTCACGTATTGGCTTCTGTTACTGAGGTATGACTTTATGTAGTTGAGCGAGTGCCCTCTTATACCATAGTGTGCTAGCTTTGTGAGCAGTAAATCATGATCGACTGTATTAAAAGCTTTGCGTAGATCAATGAAGATACCCAGTGGAACTTCTTTCTTCTCAAGTGCGTGTGTATATTAACTCTAGCATGTGTATAATGGCATCATTTGTGCTTTTGTTGGTCCTGAATCCAAACTGACTGGGGTTGAGTACGTTGTGTGAGATGAGGTAGGAATATATCTCTTTATGAATTAATTTTTCAAAGATTTTTGAGAGCAGTGGTAAATTAGATTTTGGTCTATAATTATTCAAGTCTGTTTGATCATCTCCTTTATGGATCGGGGTGACCCTTGCTATTTTGAGAATTGATGGGAATGTTGAGGTTCAATGGATTTATTGAAGAGTGTTGCAGTAATTGGTGACAGTACATGTGAAGCTTTTTGTACATAAAAGGTGATAGGCTATTTATGTCTCCTGCCTTGTTTTTAAGTGTGTTTATTATGAGCGAGACTTCTATTGGGTTGGTAGGAGCTAGGAATAGCGTATTAGGGTAGGTATTGGCGAGGTAGTTGTACGTGTGTTAGAGCTTGGGATTTTACTCGCTAGATTCTTTCCTATGGTGGAGAAGAAAACATTAAGCCTGTTTGCTGTCTCAGTTGGTGAGAGTAAGGGTTCGTCTGTTTTTGATAATTTGATGGTATTGTTCTTGGATATCTTTTATTTTCTAGAATTGCAGATAGGGTTTTTCAGGTCTTTTCATATCACCTTTTATGTTATGTAATCTGTTCTCATAATATAATTTTTTTGACCTTCTTATCAGACTGGTAAGGATTGATGAGTAGCGTTTGGATTGTTCTCTGGTTATTAGACCCCTTCTGTATTGTTTTTCATATTGGTGCCTTTTGTTAATGGATACTATAGTTTTACATACAGAAAACAATGAGAAATAAATATAAAGCACTAATTTTAATGGATAAATGAACTTTTAAATCAGTTTTACCTTTATTGAAGACTTGTTGGCATATGAAGAGGCAGGAGAGTTTGTTTGGAGGCAGGACAAGATTGTCCTTCAACATGACACTAATATCAACTCTATGGCTTATTTATCTAGCACAATTCATCTAATATGACATAATAAACAATATTAGTAACATAAAAACATAATACAGTGGACCCCGCCTAACGAGCACCCCTGAAATCGTACAATTATGCAAGTATAATATTGTAAGTGCTTGTGGAAGTGTATTTTTGGGGGTCTGAAATAGACTAACCTACGTGACATTATTTCTTAAGGAAGTAAATTCGTTCGGTAATGGCACTTGAGCAGGCTTCTGGAATGAATTTTGCTCGTTAGGCGGGGTCCACTGTACAGTGGTCCCTCGACTATCGGTCATAATCCGCTCCAGGAGCTAGACCTTAACTCGAATTACTGAAACTCGAAACCTTATTTCCCATAAGAAATAATGTAAATAAAATTAATCCATTTCAGACACCCAAAAATATTCACAAAAAATTAATTTTGTAAAGATTAACTATACTTTTACATACACAAACTAACATTATTAACACAATAATGTTAGTCCATAAGGACTTCAGGTAACAAGTCGTATCTGGGGTTACTTCCCTTCTTTTTCTTTTAATGCCACTAGGACCAGCTTGAGAGTCACTGGACCCCTACCTCGAAAAATAACTGTCAAGAGTGCTCTGTTTCTGGTGCCTCTTTAACATTTTCCTGAAGTGCAACATGGCTCTGTCACTGAACTGCTTGCAGAGATGGCTTATTTAAGCTTGCTCAGGGTGAAATTGTTCAACAAAACTTTGCACATCGTTCCACTTGGAACAAATTTCCTTAATCCGTGAAGAAGGCACCTCACCCTGTCGATCCTCCTCTGAATCAATTTCCCTAAATGTCGTCTGATGCTTCAGTGGTTAGGTCTACCCTGTGGTCCTCCACCAACTCTTCCACATCCTCACCACTCACCTCCAACCCCAGGGACTTGCCCAATTCCACAATAGAGTTCACAACAGGCACAGGGTTGTCAGGGTCAGGGTCAGCCTCAAATCCTTCAAAATCCCTCTTTTCAACACAATCCGGCCACAGTGGTCTCCAAGCAGAATTCAAAGTCCTGGAAGTCACTCCCTGCCAAGCCTTACCTATAAGACCTATGCAATGGACGATATTGAAGTGATCTTTCCAGAACTCTCTTAGGGTCAACTCAGTGTCCGAGGTCACTTGAAAGCACTTTTCAAACACTGCTTTGGTGTACAGTTTTTTGAAGTTACAAATGACCTGCTGGTCCATGGGCTGGATGAGAGGAGTGGTGTTAGGAGGCAAGAACTTCACTGTGATGAAACTGAACTCATCAGACAAATAGTCTTTCAAGTTGTGAGGATGAGCAGGAGCATTGTCCAGTAGCAGGAGGCACTTGAGTCCCAATTTCTTTTCCAGGAGGTATTTCTTCACACTAGGCCAAACACTCCAGTGAACCATTCCACGAAAATGTCCTTAGTGACCCATGCCTTGGTGTTAACCTTCCAATACACACACAAATTATTCTTGTTAGCATTGCGTTTCTTGAAGGCTCTGGGATTTTCTGAGTGATACACCAGTAAAGGCTTCACTTTCAAATCACCACTGGCATTAACACACAACATGAGAGTTAGCCTGTCTTTCATAGGAGAAATTTTTCCTGGGTAGAGGCATGGTTGACTAATAGGCGGCAGAGAGTTTGCATAAATGGAGAGAAATCAGAATGGGGGCGCGTCTCAGCGGTGTTCCACAGGGGTCAGTTTGGGCCCCCTGTTGTTTACAATTTACATAAACGACATAGATGAGGGAATAAATAGTAGCATAAGTAAATTTGCTGATGACACCAAATTGGCCGTCCAATTCATTCAAATGAGGACATTAGAGCACTCCAGGATGATTTGAATAGACTGATGCAGTGGTCGGAGAAGTGGCAGATGCAGTTTAATGTAAACAAATGCAAAGTTCTAAATGTTGGGCAGGACAATAACCAAGCCACATATAAGCTGAATAATACAGATCTTATTACTTGTAATTGCGAGAAGGATTTAGGAGTTCTGGTTAGTAGTAATCTGAAGCCTAGACAACAGTGCATAAGTGTTCGCAATAAAGCTAACAGAATCCTTGGCTTCATATCAAGAAGTATAAATAATAGAAGTCCTCAGGTTGTTCTTCAACTCTATATATCTTTAGTTAGGCCTCATTTAGATTATGCTGCACAGTTCTGGTCACCGTATTACAGAATGGATATAAATGCACTGGAAAACGTACAAAGGAGGATGACAAAGTTGATCCCTTGTATCAGAAATCTTCCCTATGAGGATAGACTGAGGGCCCTGAATCTGCACTCTCTAGAAGGCGTAGAATTAGGGGATATGATTGAGGTGTACAAATGGAAAACAGGAATAAACAAAGGGGATGTAAATAGCGTGCTGAAAATATCCAACCAAGACAGGACTCGCAGCAATGGTTTCAAGTTGGAAAGTTCAGATTCAGGAAGGATATAGGAAAGCACTGGTTTGGTAATAGAGTTGTGGATGAATGGAACAAACTCCCGAGTACCGTCATAGATGCTAAGACGTTGTGTAGTTTTAAAAATAGGTTAGATAAATACATGGGTGGGTGTGGATGGGTGTGAGTTTGGATCTGACTAGCTTGTAGTAGGTCAGATGCAGTGCTCCTTCCTTAAGTGAATGTAACCTGACCTGTACTAATTCCTTAAGTGGAAGTGACCTGACCAGGTGGTCGGCTGGACAATTATATGAGTGGGTGCGGTTGGGTGTGAATTGGTCCTGACTAGCTTGTGCTACTAGGTCAGATGCAGTGCTCCTTCCTTAAGTGAATGTAACCTGACCTGGCTGGGTAGGGGCATTGGCTTAAGCCGTTGGAGATTTGGACCTGCCTCGCATGGGCCAGTAGGCCTGCTGCAGTGTTCCTTCTTTCTTATGTTCTTATGTTCTTATGTTCTTATGTAATGAAGGTCCTGTTGGGCATTTTCTTCCAAAACAGGCCTGTTTCATCACAAACACTTATTGGGGTTTGAATTTTTCAGTGTCTACGAACCCTTGAATTCCTGCACAATTTTTCAGCTGCACGTTTGTCTGAGCTGGCTGCCTCACCATGCCTCACAACACTGTGTATGCCACTATGTTTCTTAAACCTGTCAAACCAGCCTTTGCTGGCTTTAAAATCACTCGCCTCACCACTGGTTCCAGGCATTGTCTTGACATGATCTCGTGCAACTTCCTTGCCTTTTCACAAATTATCGCCTGGAAATACTATCACCCGCTATCTGTTTTTCATTGATTCACACCCCCAACAACTTCTCAACCTCATCCACTGTTTTCGATCTATTTTCGTTAACATATCAACACCTTTTGCAACATTAGCTTCCTTGATTTCTTTTTCTTTGCCAGGATAGAGGTGATAGATGTGTTTTTCCGTACATCGTGGCAAGCTCACTCACACGTACGCCACTCTCATATTTTCTACAATCTCCTTCTTCACTTCAATGGTGTTCCTCACTTTCTTTACCACTTGGGTGCCACTAGGAAGCTTCTTTGGACCCATGGTGACTTATTTCACAGTGACAATCCTCCAAGCCAATAAACACAACAAATTTATTGTGAATGTTTGAAAGAGCGCGCTGGGTAATGTTCTCTCAATGGTAAGCAATCTAGACTGGCGCCCTGGGGCGGGGGTGTGCAAGAGCGGGCAGGCAGACAGGTCTGGTATGGACCGATCCCGAGGGAATGCCCATTACACGAAACATTGCCCCAAAAAAAGCGCTCGAAACACGAAATCACCGATATTTGGAATCACGAAACACAAGGGATCACTGTATATACTCTAGAATGAATAAAATATGTCATTATGTATGAGAGGACCAGGCGGTAGTGTTTTTTGTTGTTGGGTTTATAAGGGCCACTGACCAAATGCCGTACATATAGTGGTGGTGGTGCGCAGCAGCAAACCACCACCACTATTCCACTGAAACAAAGTAAAATTTATAAATAAGAAATATTTCCCTTTAATTTATAAATAAGAAATATTTCCCTTTTAATTTATGAATAAGAAATATTTACACTTTATAAATAAGAAATTTTTACACTTCCCTTTGGGAAAAGAGATGGTGGCAGGGGGCAGCGTTGGTCTCAGTGCCCCTATATACCTAACAATGGAGTTAAGTTTCGTGTGGTATTTTTCTATCGCTTAATCGCTTAATTACTTGCTACACTGTTAATGCTACACTTAATTGCTGGCTGGCGCTATAGCTTTACTTTGGCTCCTGCTGCTTTAGTATCGTACATATCATAGAATCACTGAAGAAAGCACATTCTCCCCTCTCTTCCTCCCCCACTTTGGTACTTTGCCATTTCTTTCTTCAATTCTATCGTGTTTGTCACTTTTTTTTTACCAAAGGGCTGCCACTAGAAGTTTCTTTGGGCCCTTGGTGGCATATTTCAGTCACAATCAATAAAAAAAGCACTAAACACAATGAATTTATTGTGAAATTTTTGGATGGCGCGCTGGCTAATGTTCATGCAATGGAAAACAAAGCTAGACTGACTCCGACACCTGCGGGAGGCGCGAAAAGTGGGCAGGCAGACAGGTCTGGTACGCCGGGGGGGAAACACAGGGAAACGGCCGATAGTCAGGCCAAAATTGGGCTGAAAAAGCGGCTGAAACAGGGGTTTGGCCCGTCCGGGGTCCCGATTGGGGGGTCCACTATATATCTTTTAATCCTGTTTGGCCCGGGGGTTTTTCCCCCGTCCTGGAAAATTGCCTTTACTTTTTGAAAACCCAGATACGCCCCCTTGCTCTTATCAGTGCAGTTTGTAGGTTGAGGGAAACGTCTAGCAAATAGATTTTTGATGTGGTATTGAGAGTCTCATAAGTCAATTTGGCTTTCGTATGGCCATTCCGCTATCAACCCCATACTCCAGTTAGATACCTATATTCTTAATGCCTTTGCTAGTAACCACTAGGTTTACAGTCTTTTTTAGTCTTGAAAAAGCATATGACACTACTTGGAGATATAACATTTTGGGCTAGGCTCATTCCTTAGGCCTCGAAACAGTCTGCCACTTTTCCTTTAAAAAACTTCTTGTCTGAGACACACTTCCATGTCTGATTGATACAGTGGTTCCCAGTTGTCAAATTTAATTTTTTTTCCAAATTCGATTAAAAAACCCAAAATGGATGGCAACTAAAGAAATTTTTTCCCATAAAAAAAGAAATAGACAATTTTCCCAAAAATGACAATATAATAATTTATTAAAAATGTATAACTACCACATAAAACTGTAAAAATGAATCGAAAAGGAGCTTTAACTGAAATACTGGATGTACCCCGTAAAATTTAAAAATTTTAAATGCCTCTTATGGATGAGAGGAGAGCTAATGGCATACTGGAAGCAGGAGGTGGAGATGAGGAGGGGGGATGTTATTGCTTGGAAGGAGAGTCACCTATTAATATGTCAGGCAACTGTCCAGGTGTTGTTTCTCTTCTTTTTCTCTTTTTACTACTAACACCTTGTTCTGGCTCACTGGTTCTTTGTCTCCACTTTAAAAAAAAGTCCACTGGGTTTTTCAGGCTCCGTTTTCCCTTTTTAAAAAGGACATTACACTGTCATTGTACATGTTAGAGACAGATGGCCACTGCTTTGTCTGGATGGTATTTCTCAGCCCAAAATCCTGCACTTCACACCATTTAGCACACATTTTTCCCTTTACAAGTGCAATGGGTACATCATCCCTTCCCTCCTCTTAATCTGTTTACAGCTCCTCCAATGCAGTCTGTTGCTGCTCCCCTTTTGAAGGTCTAGAAGTTCTTTGGGGAGTTCAGTTCCATGCTCCTCCACCTATTCCCCATCATCTTTAGTCACCTCTGGCCCAAAGTCTTCCTCAGGGACACAATATCCTCTACTGGCTCAGGCTCATCTTCAAAGCCTTCAAATTTTCCCTGGCTGCCATAAAGTCATGCAACAGTTTCTTCCATTCTGACTCATTGTCCTGGAAGACACATTTCTCCATGCTTGTCTATAGGCCTCAAGCATTGTTGGGTTTAAAAACCAAGAGAACATACAAAAACCCGGACATTTTTTTCTCAAATTCCTCGTTCGAAATCAATTTTTTTAAAAAAGTAATGCAGCCGATAACCGAGGTTCTACTTTTTACTCTGCTTTCTTTTGACTCTCCCGGCTGGGAAAGGGGTCCCTCAAGGGGTATGTCCTTAGCACCACTTTTTCTACTAGCTGTTAACCCTTTGGGGTTTGACAGGCCTTCTCGGAAACATTTCTCAGGGTTTGAAAATTTTGGGGGAAAAAAAAAATTCTTATGAAATGATAGAGAATCTTTTTCCGATCATTAAACCCCCCAAAATTATGAAATTTGATCGAAAACTAACGGAGATTATACTTTCGCAAGTTAGCGGTATCGATGACATTTACGCATCGGCGATTTCGCCCACTTTGAGCCCTATTTTCGGCAAATTCCAATGTTTCAGTTTACTAAAATTATAGCTATTTCCTAGAACTCCATTTCTTCTATCGATTGAGTACAAGAAACTGCCTATTTATTAATTTCAACTACCCAAAATAGTGGTCAGAAAATGGCAATTTGGCCAATTTCACACAAATTTCAAATGATGCCAATTTCAAAATAGGGTCCAGAATAAACAAGGCAGACATTCCCCGGCACTAAAATACATCTTCTCTGTTCATTAGTCCCCTTTCCCTTTCCCTCTTACATTCTTTTTTCTTTTCATTTTTAAATTTTTTTTCTCACAAAATTAAAAAGATTTACTGTTATGTATACAACTGCATCATTGTAAAAATGGTATAAATAATATCAGGGACTTGTGCAGAAAAAGACTTGCCAGTTGATGTGTATTGGACGCATGGTGTGATTTGTTTACTCTTGAACATCGTCAAAATCGAACATTTTCGCTACTTTGAGCTCAATTTCAAGGTACTTGTCATTGTCAAACCAATCAAAATCATCTCTATTTCTGTAATATATCTTCCATTCCCATCAAATGAGACCAAGAAAACGAGAATACATCAATAAAAACCATAGAAAATAGACTGCAAAGTCGCTGTTTTAAACGAAAAACGTTGTTGTTGTTTTCTCATGCAGTGTGT
>WNWK01020027.1:0-36643 GCA_009830355.1 Cherax destructor | reverse complement strand
TAGGATGTTAAAAGCATGTGATAGGGGCTTCTTGCAGTTCTTGATGAACACTGAGTTCCATGAGTCTGGGCCTGGAGCGGAGTGCATGGGCATGTCATTTATTGCCTTTTCGAAGTCATTTGGTGTCGTGGTGATGTCACAGTATAAAAATTCCTGCACCACACAGTGCATAATGAGGAAAAAAAAACTGTGTTTTTGGTTTAAAACAGCGACTTTGCAGTCTATTTTCGTATGGTATTTATGCTTGTATTCTCGTTTTCTTAGTCTCATTTTATAGAATAGATGATATATTACAGAAATAGAGATAATTTTGACTGGTTTCACGATGACAAGTACCTTGAAACTGAGCGCAAAGTAGCGAAAATGTTCGATTTTGGCCGATGTTCAGGAGTAAACAAATCACACCATGCACCCAATACACATCAATTTTTACAGTGATGCAGTTGTATACATAACAGTAAATCTTCTATTTTTGTGAGAATAAAAATTCAAAATGGAAAGCAAAAGTAATGTAAGAGGGCCTGGAGACGTGACTAATGAACAGAGATGTTATTTTAGTGCCAGGAATGTCTGCCTTGTTTATTATGGACCCTATTTTGAAATTGGCATTGTTTGAAATTTGTGTGAAATTGGCCAAATTGCCATTTTCTGACCACTATTTTGGGTAGTTGAAATTGGTAAATTGGCGCTTTCTTGTACTCAATCGATAGAAGAAATGGAGTTCTAGCGAAATAGCTATAATTTTAGTAGACTGAAACATTGGAAAGTGCTGAAAATAGGGCTCAAAGTGGGCAAAATCGCCGATGCGTAAGTGTCATGGCTACCGCTAACTTCGCGAAAGCATAATTCCGTTAGTTTTCGATCAAATTTCATAATTTTTGTGGCGTTATGATCGGAAAAAGATTCTCTATCATTCCATATAAATTTTTTTTTTTTAAATTCATTGGACCCCCAAAGGGTTAAGGTCGTATACCCAGGTACCACTGTATTAAGTTATCTTGGGTTGCTTTTGTTTAAAGTTAGGCAAGTTTAGATTAGGTTACTCTATTTGGAGTAAAAGAAACATTTATGGAATTACAGATACAGTATTATATAATTTTTTTTAATTACAGCAAAGGTATATAGTATTATAGTGCAAAAATTACATTATAGTATAACAAAATACCTGTGTACAGTGGACCCCCGGAAATCGGCCCTAATCCGTTCCAGGAGCTAGGCCTAAAATCGAAATGGCCGATTTCTGAACCTCTATTTCCCATAAGAAATAATGTAAATACAGTGGTCCCCCGCCTAATGAGCACCCCGGAAATCGTACAATTATGTAAGTATAATATTGTAAGTGATTGTGGAATTGTATTTTTGGAGGTCTGAAATAGACTAACCTACGTGACATTATTTCTTAAGGAAGTAAATTCGTTCGGTAATGGCACTTGAGCAGGCTTCTGGAATGAATTTTGCTCGTTAGGCGGGGGTCCACTCTACAATTAATCAGTTACAGACACCCAAAAATATTCACAAAAAATTAATTTTGTAAAGATTAACTATAGTTTTACATACACAAAACATACATAAATACTACATACAGTATTAAATTTATAAATAAATATTGAAATAAACATTTAAAATAACATTTACTTACCTTTATTGAAGAGACTTGCTGGGATCTAGAAGATAGGAGGAGAGGGGAGGATTTAGTGTTTGGAAGGGAATCCCCTCCATAAGGACTTCAGGTAACAAGTCCCTCTCTGGGGTTACTTCCTTTTTGTCTTTTAATGCCACTAGGACCAGCTTGAGAGTCACTAGACCCTGTCTAGAAAAATAACTGTCCAGAGTGCTCTGTTTCTGGCATCTCTAACATTTTCCTGAAGTGGGAGGTTTTGTGATTCAACAAGTTGCAGATGTGGTTTGTTTCAGCTTGCTCAGGGTGAAATTCTTCAATGAAACTTTGCACATCGTTCCACTTTGAACAAATTTCCTTAATCCGTGAAGAAGGCACCTCAAATTCAAATTCAAATTCAAATTCTTTATTTCATGTAATACAAGGTGGGGGTACTTATAGTTATAATATGCCTAGGTATGCCTAGGCTTTTCAGGCATGTCTTATGATAGGTCTTACTCAATAGCTATACAATGGATATACAGATTGTAAGGTTAGGTTTACAAAATTTAGGTACTGGAATTTAAACATTGAGAATTTAACAATTAGTATAAAAGTTAGCAATTAGTTTATATATTAATGATAAAGGTGATATATTGGCATAATATAGTTTCTATATTGGAGTATCTTAGGCAAACTTATGACTAGCTTAAGTATTATGGAGCAATAGTTGTATTAGAATTTTGGTTAGAACTGTGCAAATTAAGGGAATCACAGATATCAATAAGTGTATTTTGCTGTGGTTAGTAATGTGCAAATTAAGGAGAATCACAGATATCAATAAGTGTATTTTGCTGTGGATATGTGCAAGATAAAGTAGTTTTCGTATGGTTAACTACCGGTTGGGTGCGTAAGTGAGATAAGATGTTTTTAACGGTGCTTTTGAAAATGGAGGTTGTGTCTGCAGTTCTAGAGTTTTCAGGCAGGGAGTTCCAGATTTTAGGCCCTTTATGCGCATTGAATTTTTGTATAGATTTAGTCGGACACGGGAATGTCAAAGAGATGTTTATGTCTGGTATTATGTCTATGGGTCCTGTCACAACTGTCAAGAAAGTGTTTTAGCTCAGGGTTAAAGTTGGAATTAATGGTTCTATAAATGTAGATAGCAGAGTAGTAAGTATGGATGTTCTGGACAGTGAGTAGGTTTAGGTCTTTGAAGAGTGGGGGGGTGTGCTGCCTAGCGTTGGATTGTGTGATAATTCTTACTGCGGCTTTTTGTTGGGTTATTATTGGCTTTAGGTGGGTAATTGCTGTTGATCCCCATGCACAAATGGCATATGTGAGGTAGGGATAGATGAGTGAGTAGTATAGTGTGAGTAGGGCTGATTGTGGTACATAATACCGTATCTTAGAGAGGATCCCCACAGTTTTTGACACTTTTGTTATGTGTTGGATATGGGTGCTGAATTTCAGGCTGCTGTCAAGGTGAAGGCCCAGGAACTTGCCCTTGTTATGTCTAGCAATAGGTGTAGAGTTGATCTTAATGTTTAATTGTGGATCATCTGTTCTGTTGCCAAACATAATATAGAAGGTCTTATCAGTGTTGAGTGTAAGTTTATTGGCAGTCATCCATGTTGATATTTTTATTAATTCGTCGTTAACAATGGTATTAAGCGTGGCAAGGTTTGTGTGGGAGATGACATAAGTTGTATCGTCAGCAAAGAGTATTGGTTTCAAGTGTTGCGATACATTGGGAAGATCATTGATGTATAAGAGGAAGAGCAGGGGACCAAGGACACTTCCCTGCGGTACGCCGTTGTCTAGTGGTAGTGTCGTGGAGGATGTGTCTTTAATAGTGACATACTGGTACCTATTAGTGAGGTAGGATTTGAGGTATGCTAGTGCATGACCTCTTATTCCATAGTGGTCAAGTTTGTGGAGTAAGATGCCGTGGTTTACTGTGTCAAAAGCTTTCCTTAAGTCAATAAAAAGTCCTAGTGGATATTCTTTATTTTCAAGTGCTGTGTAAAGCAGGTCTATCATTTTTACTATTGCATCGTTAGTGCTTTATTTTTCCTGAAGCCAAATTGGCAGGGGTTGAGTATGCTTTGTGTAGTTATAAACGAGTATAATCTCTTGTGCACAAGTTTCTCGAATATTTTGGATAGCAATGGTAGATTTGATATAGGCCTATAGTTATTTACGTCTGTAGGGTCACCACCTTTGTGTATTGGTGTAACCCTTGCTGTTTTGAGTAGTGTTGGGAAGGTGCTAGATTCTAATGATTTGTTAAAAAGTAAAGAAATAGGATATGAAAGGACATGAGCAGCTCGTTTGTATATTAAGGGTGGAACTTGAGACAGATGTCCTGATTTATTTTTAAGTGACTTGATTATCATGGAGACTTCAGTGGGTTCTGTAGGTGCCCATCTTCCTCCTCCTGTGAATAAATTTCCTCTACTGTGGTCAGGTCTACCCTGTGGTCCTCCACATCCTCGCCACTCACCTCCAACCCCAGGGACTTGCCCAATGCCACAATACCTTCCACAATAATAATAATAATAATAATAATACTTTATTGAGACATGGTACAATGATACATGGTTGGGTAGACAAGATACATAGGTATTAATGAGATGTACATGCCAAAAGCCCCTAATATGTTGTGCATTGCGGGCATTCTTAGGACTACTTAATTATAGACTACATGGTAAAAAGTTATAGTTGATAATTTATAAAATAAGTATAATTGCGTATCTAAGTTATAAAGTTTGAATATAAGTTGAACATATCAATTAATTGTAGCAATGCAACTAATTGATTGAGATAACAATTTAAAACAATAAATTGCATTGCAGTTACAGTTTACATGGTCATTATAATGTAAATGTTATGGAAATAGTTAGCAGGCACAGGGTCGTCAGGGTCGGGGTCAGCCTCAAACCCTTCAAAATCCCTCTGTTCAACACAATCCAGCCACAGTTGTCTCCAAGCAGAGTTCAAAGTCCTGGAAGTCACTCCCTCCCAAACCTTACCTATAAGGCCTATGCAATGGAGGATACTGAAGTGATCTTTCCAGAACTCTCTTAGGGTCAACTCAGTGTCTGAGGTCACTTTGAAAGCACTTTTGAAACACTGCTTTTGTGTACAGTTTCTTGAAGTTAGAAATGACCTGCTGGTCCATGGGCTGGAGGAGAGGAGTGGTGTTAAGAGGCAAGAACTTCACTGTGATGAAACTGAAGTTCTCAGACAAATAGTCTTCCAAGTTGTGAGGATGAGCAGGAGCATTGTCCAGTAGCAGGAGGCACTTGAGTCCCAATTTCTTTTGCTGTAGGTATTTTTTCATACTGGGGCCAAACACTCCAGCGAACCATTCCAGGAAAATTGCCTTCGTGACCCATGCCTTAGTGTTAGCCTTCCAAAACACACACAAATTATTCTTGTTCACATTGTGTTTCTTGAACACTGGGATTTTCAGAGTGATACACCAGTAAAGGCTTCACTTTAAAATCCCCACTAGCATTACTAGACAATATGAGAGTAGCCTGTCTTTCATAGGCTTGTGTCCTGGCAGTGCCTTTTCCTCCTGAGTAATATAGGTCCTCTTTGGCATGTTCTTCCAAAAGAGGCCTGTTTCATCACAATTAAACACTTGTTGGGGTTCAAATTTTTCAGTGTCTACGAACCCCTTAAATTCACTCACAAACTTTTCAGCAGCACGTTTGTTTGAACTGGCTGCCTCACCATGCCTCACAACACTGTGTATGCCACTACATTTCCTAAATCTGTCAAACCAGCCTTTGCTGGCTTTAAAATCACTTGCATCAGCACTGGTTCCAGGCATTTTTGTGACAAGATCTGCATGCAACTGCCTTGCCTTTTCACAAATTATTGCTATGGAAACACTATCACCCTCTATCTGTTTTTCGTTGATCCACACCAACAACTTCTGAACCTCATCCACTGTTTTTGATCTATTTTTGGCAAACATGTTAACACCTCTTGCAACATCAGCTTCCTTGAGTTCTTTTCTCTTTGCCAGGATAGAGGTGATAGATTTGTTTTTGTTGTACATCCTGGCAAGCTTCCCCACACGTATGCCATTCATATTTTTCTACAATCTCCTTCAGTTCGATGGTGTTCCTCACTTTCTTTACCACAGGGGTGCCACTAGGAAGCTTCTTTGGACCCATGGTAACTTATATTTCAGTGACAAGCACAAAAACAACAAAATTATTGTGAAATGCTTGAATGAGCGCGCTGGGTAATGTTCACTCAAGGATAAACAAAGCTAGACTGGCTCACGACGCCTGCACAGTGAGATGCACAAGCGTGGGGCAGGCAGACAGGTCTAGTACACGGGCCGATAATCGGGCAAAAAAAAGCTATCGATAATCGAGCCGGCCGATAATCAGACCGACCGATTTCCAGGGGTCCACTGTATTTCTGTTGCATCTGTAATCTTGTGTAGTAAAAACATAATACATCATAAAAATAAACTACAATTACATATTCACTTTTATTTTTGTAAGATGTGGAGACCTAAAAAAAAGTTGTTTGGCTTTTTTGGGGCTCCTAGGAACGTAACCCTATTTTTCCCACAAGTTCTTCAGTTCATCTAACACAGTTTTACCTAACACGGCATTTTCAGGAACGTAACTACCGTGTTAAATGATGGTCTACTGTGCATAAATTTGCCTCAATTGTCAAGCTCAGAATTGGACTAAGCTTCCATAATAATTCTCCTCTCATTCTGTTACGTGTTTTACAAAGTCATCGTGAGTAATGACTGCCATTCTTTCTGATGAGACTTTTGTTTGCAGGAGCAGAATGAATTGGACGACCTCATGATTTCATTACCGTTTCAAAGCTAATCTCCATCTCTTTTAGTTCAAGAATTACCACATACCACATTTCCTCAGAAGCCATGGCTTATTGTTGTTGGATCAGTAACTTGATTCTGGTTAGTGTTAGGACTTGCCGAAGAAACTCTTGAGAATGATGCTACTGTTGGAGCACTTCTTAATGGTATTGGACTTTATTGGGCTGTAGGTATGCCCTCAGTAGTTGTGGAGGTACTAGACATTGGCTAGTACCTCCACACAATAACGTTGTCCAACAGACAATAACGTTGTCCAACAGACAATAACATTGTCCAACAGACAATAACATTGTCCAACAGACAATAACGTTGTCCAACAGACAATAACGTTGTCCAACAGACAATAACGTTGTCCAACAGACAATAATATTGTCCAACAGACAATAATATTGTCCAACAGACAATAATATTGTTCAACAGACAATAATATTGTCCAACAGACAATAATGTTGTCCAACAGACAATAATGTTGTCCAACAGACAATAATGTTATCCAACAGACAATAATATTATCCTCTATTGCCTTGTTGCTTTCATCAACAATTTTCAGTGGATCTTCAGTAGATGGCACAATAGGTACAGTACTCCCTTACTGTCTTTTCCTTCCCTTTTGCAACCTAATGTTTGTAACTGGCAAGCTTAATCTTGTCTAGTCACACAATCTTGTACAGTACTTCATGCCATTGGCAGGGAACACCCATGTTACTGCATGGATGTAAAAACAAAAAAAAATCCTTTGCAAAGTAGATCCCCTGTTACTGTGGCAAATACTCTTTCTGTCAGTATTTTCTCATAATTTTTAAGAGGAATATAGCACGCCACATCCAGTGGCAGTTGAACATGTGTAGTGAGCTGGTAGTTTTAGAATAGAAACCTTCTCTTTGACTGCAAATTCACTTGTCTTTAAAGATGTATGGCTAAGATGGCCATCATGCAGGAGGAGTAAGGTGCATATGTCCTTTGTTACTCTGCAGAGGTGTTCCAGATATTCATGAAGGATGTCAGTGGTTATGCCATAGGTAATTTTTAGTAAGGAGCCATTACCCTTCCAATTGATCATATGTTCCTTTTCTGTTGAATATGACATGTGGGTCCACTGCAGTGCCATCTGCACATGAAGCTAGAACCATTGTGTTTTCCCATTTTGCACAACAAGAAACTTGTATAACTGGCATACCTACACAATGAACTTTTACCATTGTAAAGTATCTACAGTGGACCCCCGGAAATCGGTCGGTCTGATTATCGGCTGGCTCTATTATCAATCGCTTTTTTCGGCCCAATTTTTGCCCGATTATCGGCCCGCGTACCAGACCTGTCCGCCTGCCCCGCGCACCAGACCTGTCCGCCTGCCCCGCGCAGACATTGTGAGCCAGTCTAGCTTTGTTTATCCTTGAGTGAACATTACCCAGCATGCTCATTCAAACATTTCACAATAATTTTATTGTGTTTATTGTTACTGTGAAATATAAGTCACCATGGGTCCAAAGAAGCTTCCTTGTGGCACCTCTGTGGTAAAGAAAATGAGGAACACCATCAGCATGCAGGGAGTGTAGCAGGCATGCAGGGAGTGGGGATTCCCCTTCCAAACACTAAGCCGTCCCTCACTCCTCCCTATCTTCCAGATGCCATCAACAATCTTCAATAAAGATAAGTAAATGTTATTTTAAATGATTTTAAATGTAAATTTATTGTGTGTTGTTATTATGTGTTTTGTGTATGTAAAACTATAGTTAATCTTTAAAAACATTTTTTGTTGTGAATATTTTTGGGTGTCTGGAACGGATTAATTGTATTTACATTACAGTGGACCCCCGGTTAACGTTCTTAATCCGTTCCAGGAGCTAGAGCTTTAACCGAAAAAAACGTTATCTGAAACCATATTTCCCATAAGAAATAATGTAAATACAATTAATCCGTTACAGACATCCAAAAAATATTCACAAAAAAATAATTTTTTTAAAGAATAACTATAGTTTTACATACAGAAAACACACACAAATACTACATACAATTTAAAATTTATAAATAAATTATAAAATAAACATTTAAAATAACATTTACTTACCTTTATTGAAGACACTTGCTGGCATCTTTAAGACTGGGAGGAGGAGTGAGGGAGTGCTTAGTTTTTGGAAGGGAAATCTCCCTCCAAAAGGACCTCAGGTAACAAGTCCCTCTCTGGGGTTACTTCCCTTCTTGGTCTTTTAATGCCACTAGGACCAGCTTGAGAGTCACTAGAACTCTTCTTAGAAAAAAAACTGTCCAGAGTCCTCTGTTTCTGGCGACTCTTCAACATTTTTCTGAAGTGGGGCAAGATTCTGTCACTGAACATGTTGCAGATGTGGTTTGCTTCAGCTTGCTCAGGGTGGTGTTTTTCAACAAATGTCTGCACATCAGCCCATTTGGAAAAAATTTCCTTAATCTCTGAAGAAGTTACTACCTCAACCTGTCCAGCCTCCTCCTTTGAATCAATTTCCTTAAATGTCGTCTGCTGCTGTTGCTGATGAAGCTCTCTCAGCTCTTCAGTGGTTAGGTCTACCCTGTGCTCCTCCACCAACTCTTCCACATCCTCACCACTCACCTCCAACCCCAGGCTGTTCCCCAATGCCACTATAGAGTCCACAACAGGCACAGGGTCGTCAGGGCCAGCCTCAAATCCTTCAAAATCCCTCTTTTCAACACAATCTGGCCACAGTGGTCTCCAAGCAGAGTTCAAAGTCCTGGAAGTCACTCCCTCCCAAGCATTACCTATAAGGCCTATGCAATGCACGATATTGAAGTGATCTTTCCAGAACTCTCTTAGGGTTAATGCAGAGGCTGAAGTTACATCAAAGCACCTTTGAAACAATGCTTTGGTGTACAGTTTCTTGAAGTTGGAAATGACCTGCTGGTCCATGGGCTGGATAAGAGGAGTGGTGTTAGGAGGCAAGAACTTCACTGTGATGAAACTAAACTTATCAGACAAAAAGTCATCCAAGTTGTGAGGATGAGCAGGAGCATTGTCCAGTAGCAGGAGGCACTTGAGTGGCAATTTCTTTTCCAAGAGGTATTTCTTCACACTAGGGCCAAACACTGCAGTCAACCATTCCACAAAAAGTCCTTAGTGACCCATGCATTACTGTTAGCCTTCCAATGCACACACAAATTATTCCTGTTAACATTGTGTTTCTTGAAGGCTCTGGGATTTTCTGAGTGATACACCAGTAAAGGCTTCACTTTAAAATCACCACTGGCATTGGCACACATAAGAGTTAGCCTGTCTTTCATAGGCTTGTGTCCTGGCTGTGCCTTTTCCTCCTTAGTAATGAAGGTCCTCTTTGGCATTTTCTTCCAAAAGAGGCCTGTTTCATCACAATTAAACACTTGTTGGGGGAGGAATTGTTCAGTGGCTATGAACCCCTGGAATTCCTGCACAAATTTTTCAGCTGCTCGTTTGTCTGAGCTGGCTGCCTCACCATGCCTCACAACACAGTGTATGCCACTACGTTTCTTAAACCTCTCAAACCAGCCTCTGCTGGCTTTAAAATCACTCGCCTCACCACTGGTTCCAGGCATTGTCTTGACAAGATCTGCGTGCAACTGCCTTGCCTTTTCACAAATTATCGCCGTGGAAATACTATCACCCGCTATCTGTTTTTCATTGATCCATAACAGTAATAACTTCTCAACTTCATCCACTGTTTTCGATCTTTGTTTCGTAAATAAATCAACCCCTTTTGCAACGTTAGCTTCCTTGATTTCTTTTCTCTTTGCCAGGATAGTGGTGATAGTAGATTGTCTTTTTCCATACATCCTGGCAAGCTCACCCACACGTACGCCACTCATATTTTTCAACAATCTCCTTCAGTTCGATGGTGTTCCTCACTCTCTTTACCACTGGGGTGCCACTAGGAAGCTTCTTTGGACCCATGGTGACTTATTTCACAGTGACAGTCCCTAAATCACCAAAAAAGACACCAAATGTATTGTGAATGCTTGAAAGAGCACGCTGGGTAATGTTCACTCAAGTGTAAACAACGCTGGACTGGCGTCCTGGGAGGAGGTGCGCAAGCGCAGAGCGGGCAGACAGGTCCGGTACGTAACGCTAGCCGAGTAAAAAACGCTAGCCGAAAAAAATATTGACCGTAAAAAGCAACCTTTAGCCGAAAAAAACGTTATCTGGAATGAACGTTAGCCGGGGGTCCACTGTATTTCTTTTGGGAAATAAAGGTTCAGAAATCGGCCAGTTTGATTTTAGGCCTAGCTCCTGGAACGGATTAAGGCCGATTTCCGGGGGTCCACTGTATTAGGAAACTAGTCTCAAATTCCAGACAGTGTGTTTTGTCGACAATCACTAGTCACTTTATTTCTGCCTCTAATGTAGTATCACAAAAGTCGAAAACAACTAATGGATTAGACGTGACATTCTTTCTGGCAATCTGAATGAGTGGCTTTCCAAATGGTCTTTTCCAGGTGCATTATCCCCAAATGTATTATACATTCATTCATAGTTAAGTATTCTGACAACACCAATTAGTTCATCCCTCGTAGGTGCCATTCCCATTTGACATGAACCTCAAATACATTGCAAATTTGTTCTTGGCTTCTGTAGGCTGCCATGTACTTTGCAGTACTTGTGGAGATGTTTATTTTGTATGGCTTCATATACATGCTGCAGAAGCATTGTTAGTAACATGAAGTACTGAATATACACAGGATGTAGGTGTTGAAAAAGTGTAAAACAGTGACCGAGTTCCATTGTGTAGTCATTGGTAATTACCTCTATGTATTCTATAGGCTATAACCTAACCTAATATTGCCTAATGTAACTAAACCAAGAATTTTACAGTTTGTCTAGGTTAGATAAAGTTGTGTTATATTATTAAATTTACTTTACTTTTCATAATAAAGCTTCTTTCTTGCTTGTCCATAATATAACTATCCATTACAAATTCCACTTAATAAAAAGAATTCACATAAATGATATTCTTATTTTGCCTATTATCACCTAAATAAATTCTCACAACACCTATTTTTTTTCTGTGTAACAGATGGGATGCGATAGTTACTATTTAATCCTTTCAGTGTCAGTCCTGTAGTATTACGGCTTGAGAGCCAGTGTCGGTCCCGTAATACAATGCCAAAATTCTAGCGCCTTCAAATCTAGCAGGAGAAAGCTGGTAGGCCTGCATGTGAGAGAATGGGTCTGCATGGTCAGTGCACGCAGTAGGAAAAAATCGGGGCACCCGCATTGCATTGTGGGAACGCCATTTCAGTACGCCTTGTTTACCATGTCTCGCAGTAAGAAACTCATCACTCCCCAGCGAATTGGGACTCTTCTGTTCCCAAGTGATAGATCAAACACAGATGGAAGTGTCAGTGAAGGTGAATTTCATGGTTTTTGAGGAGTTTGTGACTGAAAGTAATGCCCTGGATGCCAGTAATAGTGATGAAAACCCAGACGACCCTCAACCTTCCACCTCTGGTGCTGGGCCGTCTTGTTCACGTTCAGTTGTACCAGAACAAAAGAGGAAACTCATGTTTTCCCATGTCAAGGACACAGATGTGAGCAGTGGTGATGATAGTGATGGTGATTATGATATCCAAGCTCTTGAATACAGTTCCAATAGCAAGAGTGAAGTGGAATATTCTCTAGTGAAGCATCAGTATATTCGACGCTACATGTGTTTTGGTAGTGTGCCATATGCAATTCCAAGGGGAAGGAGTACATCTGAGTACATCCCATGGCCGTACAACAGGAACAGATAGTGAAAATGACGATGATATTATTACAATTGGGATGGATAATGTGCATGCGTCATCAGATGGTGGTGGTGCCATGCTCCATGAGGCACCAGCAGCAGCCCATGCTGGTAACCATGCCACTGACTCACCACAGCTACAACAAAGTCCACCTTCACCCACCACTCCAACCTGTACAACCACTACCTTCACAACCACAACCACCTGTCTATATCCAGTACCCACCAGCAGACCGCATCTGGGATTGGCAGCAAGGTGCCAATTTTGTTCCCAATCCCCATCACTTTGATGAAATTCAAAGTGGAATACGGCCATCTTGTACACTTGGGAACAATGCCACTGAACTGGAATGTTTTGAATTTTTCTTTGATGAACCCCTGATGGAAATTATTGTTAGGGAAATTAACATATATTTCGATTACACCATGGCAAACAATTCTTTCACCAAGACACGCCTACACCAGTGGAAGGAGACAACTGTAGCCGAGATGTATCTTTTCTTTGCCACAATAATGCTTATGCCACGTGTATAAGCACAGTGTTAAATCATACTGGTCGACAGACCGCCTGATTTCAACCCCAGCTTTCAGTGATGTAATACCAGTGAATCGATTTCTGCTACTATTATGTATGCTACACTTCTCAGACAAAACTATGCCTGACAGAAACAACAGGTTATATAAGATTAGAAATGTGTTTATGTATCTGAAGCAGAAATTCTCTATGTATTTTTATCCCTTTAGGAAGCTTGTTATTGATGAGTCTGATTTTGTTCAAAGGTAGACTGTTGTTCAAGCAGTATATACCAAGCAAGAGGAAACGCTTTGGTATAAAGTTGTTTGTACTTCGTAATTGCTACAGTGGACTTGTATTGGATATTATTGTGTACACTGGAAGTAATACAGTGAAACCCCGAGTTTCGGCCACCCCGAGTATCGGGGTCAAGATATCTTATTAATGAAAATAAGATACCAGTTATACTAAGCAAATTTCCTAAATTTGCTTGTAACAGATAAGTGAACTGTAGATATAAATCCAAATGTACAATTGTTAACCCTTTTGGGGCATAGCTCCTGGGCCTTTTGTGTATCCATGTGCTCTTGCACTGCCGTCCACGGGATGGATGTGGGGTGCACAATAAACTAGCCACTTCGGTGGCAAAATCTAAATCTTGCAATGTGAACAGACTAGACTGATGTTGTAGTGGCCAGGCTTAGGCTGCTTGGCTACAAGTACAGTGGTACCTCGAGTTACGATGGTCCCCAAAATCGCCCTTTTATGTAAGTTTATTTTTTTAAATGCTTTTGTAAGTATATTTTTGGGGGTGTAAAAGGACTAGTCTATTTTACATTATTCCTTATGGGGATAAATTCGTTTGGTAATGGCACTTGAACAGCATTCTCGAACGAAAAAATATCGTAACTCGAGGTACCACTGTACTTCTGGCAGTTTGGGAGACACACAGATGATGATCAAACTAAATTCAAATTATGTGATCAGGCATATGGTCACTGTCTTGAACACTATGTGCTTAATTGTCAACTTATTGAGGAAAATAGAGATAGACAGTATAATAAATTATGTGACATGTCAAGATATCTTATTAATGAAAATAAGATACCAGATATAGTAAGCAAATTCCCTAAATTTACTTGTAACAGATAAGTGAACTGTAGGTATCCATATGTACAATTGTTAACCCTTTTGGGGCCTAGTTCCTAGGCCTTTTGTGTATCCATATGCTCTTGCACTACCATCCACAGGATGGATATGGGGTGCACAATAAACTAGCCACTCTGGTGGCAAAATCTAAAATCTAATCGAGTATCGGCTGCTTCGAGTTTTGGTCTCTTTTTTCGACCTTATTTTGCCCCGACTTTCGGCCATTGCCCCAAGTTTTGGCCAGTGTACCAGACCTGTCTGCCTGCCCGCGCTTGTGCGCCTTGCCGTGCAGGCACCGTGAGCCAGTCTAGTGTTGTTTACCCTTGAGTGAACATTACCCTGCGTGCTCATCCAAACATTTCACAATAAATTCATTGTTTAAGTGTTTGTTTATTGATTGTGACTGAAATAAGTCACCATGGGCCCAAAGAAGCTTCCTGGTGGCACCGCTGTGGTAAAGAAAGTGAGGAACACCACAGAACTGAAGGAGATAGTAGAAAAATATGAGAGTGGCGTATGTGTGGGGGAGCTTGCCAGGATGTACGGAAAAAACAAATTATCACTTCTATCCTGGCAAAGAGAAAAGAACTCAAGGAAGCTGATGTTTGGCAAAAATAGATCAAAAACAGTGGAAGAGGTTGAGTTGTTGATGGTGTGGATAAACAACCAGATAGCAGGTGATAGTATTTCCGAGGCCATCATATGTGAAAAGGCAAGGCAGTTGCACGCAGATCTTGTCAAGAAAATGCCTGGAACCAGTGCTGATGTTAGTGAGTTTAAGGCCAGCAGAGGCTGGTTTGACATATTTAAGAAGCGTAGTGGCATACGGTGTGATAAGGCATAGTGAGCCAGCCAGTTCAGACAAATGTGGCTGAAAAATTTATGAATGAATTTAAGGGGTATGTAGACACTGAAAAATATGAACCCCAACAAGTGTTTAATTGTGATGAAACAGGCCGGTTTTGGAAGAAAATGCCAAACAGGACCTACATTACTCAGGAGGAAAAGGCACTGCCAGGACACAAGCCTATGAAAGACAGGCTAACTCTCTTGTTTTGTTCTAATGCTAATGGGGATTTTAAAGTGAAGCCTTACTCGTGTATCACTCAGAAAATCCCAGTGTTTTCAAGAAACACAATGTCGTCAAGGATAGATTGTGTGTGATGTGGAAGGCTAACAATAAGGCATGGGTCACAAGGCAAATTTTCATAGAGTGGGTCCATCAAGTGTGGCCTCAGTGTGAAAAAATACCTCCAGGAAAAGAAATTGCCACTAAAGTGCCTCCTGGTACTGGACAATGCTCCTGCTCATCCTCCAAACTTGGCAGACTTTTTGTCTAGGGACTTCAGGGTCATCATAGTGAAGTTCTTGCCTCCTAACACCATTCCTCTCATCCAGCCCATGGACCAGCAAGTCATTTCTAACTTCAAAAAACTGTACACCAAAGCAGTGTTTGAAAAGTGCTTCGAAGTGACCTCGGACACTGAGTTGACCCTAAGAGAGTTCTGGAGGAATCACTTCAATATCTACAACTGCATAAGCCTTATAAATAAGGCTTGGGAGGGAGTGACTTCCAGGACTTTAACTCTGCTTGGAGACAATTGTGGCCAGACTGTGTCCAACAGAGGGATTTTGAAGGGTTTGAGGCTGACCCTGAAGGTATTGTGACATTGGGCAAGTCCCTGGGATTGGAGGTGAGTGGTGAGGATGTGGAAGAGTTGGTGCAGGACCACAGTGAAGAGCTAACCACTGACGAGCTGCAAGAGCTTCATCTGGAACAGCATCAGACCACAGGTGAGGAACTTGCTTCACAGGAGGAGGAAGAGGAGGAAGTGAAGGAGGTGCCTTCTTCAGTGCTTAAGGACATGTGTGGAATGTGGAATAAGCTGCAAAGCTTCATGGAGAAATACCACCCTGAGCAAGCTGAAACAAGCCATATCTGCAACATGTTCAGTGACAAAATGTCCCATTTTAGGGACATCTTAAAGAGTCGCCAGAAACAGAGCACTCTTGACAGTTATTTTGTGTGACAGGGGTCTAGTGACTCAAACTGGTCCTAGTGGCATTAAAAGACAAAGGGAAGTAACCCCAGAGAGGGACTTGTTACCTGAAGTCCTTATGGAGGGGGATTCCCCTTCCAAACAATGATTGCTCCCTCCCCCTCTCCTCCTATCTTCCAGATGCCAGCAAGTCTCTTCAATAAAGGTAAGTAAATGTTATTTTAAATGTTTATTTAAGGATCAGAGGTCTCAACACTGAATGGGTTAAAGTATCAAAAATTAAAGATTTCAGTCCTGGGAAAAAAAGTCTCAACTGATTTTTGTAGGTTAGCCTAAGTAATTTACACATACAATACTATGCATGATAATTGTAATCACCTAAACTTGAGTAATTTACAAAAGGCCTTCGATATGGTCAAAAAATCTTTGATATAGTCAACCATAACACATTATGCAAGAAACTACAAGCTACATAGGTAATGTACACTGGTTTAAGGCCTGCCTGAGCAATAGGAAACAAATTGTCAAGATGAACACAGAATCAGAACCCCTGCTGATGGCACGTGGGGCTCCCCAAGGTAGTATTCTGGGTTCCTGTTCCTATGTTATGTGAATGACATGACCATCAGTGTCTAGTACAGTGGACCCCGAGTAACGTAAAAACTTCATTCCAGAAGCCTGCTCAAGTGCCATTACCGAACAAATTTACTCCCTTAAGGAATAATGTCACGTAGGTTAGTCTATTTCAGACCCCCAAAAATACACTTCCACAAGCACTTTCAATATTATACTTACATAATTGTACGATTTCCGGGGTGTTCGTTACTCGGGGTCCACTGTATAAGCTTATGTTGTATGCAGACGACAGTACTTTGTTGGTGTCAGGTAAAGACCCACAAGATATAGCTAATGTACTGTCAGTAGAACTGAGAGTCCTGCAGCAAATGGTTAGCAGGCAACAAATTATCATTACACCTCCAGAAAACGGAAGCCATCCTCTGGCACAAAAAAATAAAATGAAAAGTGTAAATAATTTTAATGTCTGGTGTAATGGGGAACCCATCACTTCAGTATCTTTGGTGAAATATCTGGGAACCTCTGACCCAAACTTGTCAGGAGAATTGATTGGGAACAGTGTAGTAAAGAAAGTGAATGTCAGACTATGTCTAGCTCTCATACATTGCCATATAGATTACACTTGCTCTTCATGGTACTCTGTCTTAAAAAGATAAGACTACAAATCACCCAGAACAAAATGGTGAAATTCATCCTGGACCTGGGTCCAAGAGAGAATGTAGGCCAGGATGAATTACAACAATTAGATATGCTAAATGTGGTAGACAGAGTAAAACAACTGAAGTTAAATTATGTTTATAAGATTGCTCACAAGCAGAGTCCAGAATATCTTGATGCCAAATTTGTCAAGGCTGGGAACCAAAACAATTATACTAGGGGAAGGGAACACAACTTTGTAGTACCCACAGTAGGTGATCAGGCTTCAAATACCTATTATTTACAGCAATAAAATGGAACAGACTGCCTGCACATGTCAAAGCCTGTCATAGCATGAGCCAGTTCAGGAAGAGGGCTAAAAGGAACTTAATGAATGAAGCTACAGAAAGGGAGGAGAGTGATTTCTTGTATAGCCAACATACATGTACCTATTACTGTGATCTGATCCTCTCTTTAATGTAAATAACTCCGTTTACCTTATTCCTAAGGTAACTGATTTTACATCGTTGAGTTAATTAGCCTTTTTAACCTTTAACTTTAAGTAATAAAGATATTACAAGGACCTCAATGGAAATAAGTCACAGGCTTTATTGGGTTATCCTAGGTAATCTACACAAGCTGCTGTGTATGAAAATTTATATAACAGTATTTATGTGTACCTACACTTTAATAAACTTACTTACATAATGACTCCTGGGAATAAAGTACATATTCATCAATAATAGTTTGGAAATAGTTGTGGAAGTGAAACAAAATTCCAAAGTAGATTTATTGAAGCTAACTGCTTGGTAGTTTATAAATAGGCTGGACAACTATAATAATAATACATACAATATCTATTTCTACAAGTACATATACAAGGTATACAGGCCTAGCTGACATCAATGACATACTACTATATACAAAGCCACTTGTTATTACCTGGAGTTTACCTGGAGAGAATTCCACGGGTCAACGCCCCTGTGGCCCGGTCTGTGACCAGGCCTCATGTTGGACCAGAGCCTGATCAACCAGGCTGTTACTGCTGGCCGCACGCAGTCCAACGTACAAACCACAGCCTGGCTGGTTAGGTACCGACTGTAGGTGCCTGTCCAGTGCCTGCTTGAAGACAGCCAGGGGTTTGTTGGTAATCCCTGATGTTGCTGGGAGGCAGTTGAACAATCTTGTCCCTAACACTTATGTGTTGGCCTCAACGTGCTAGTGGCACCCTGCTTTTCATTGGAGGGATGTTGCATCGCCTGCCGAGTCTTTTGCTTTCGTAGGGAGTGATTCTCGTGTGCAAGTTTGGTACTAGCACATGAGAATCACTCCCTACGAAAGCAAAAGACTCGGCAGACGATGCAACATCCCCCCAATGAAAAGCAGGGGTGCCACTAGCACGTTGAGGGACAACACAATAAGCGTCAGGGGCCCAAGACTGTTCAACTGCCTCCCAGCATACATCAGGGGGAAATGCAGAGCATTTCGGGCAAATTAGGTCAGTTTTTTCCCAGGATGCGACCCACACCAGTCAACTAAAACCCAGGTACCCATTTTACTGATGAGTGAACATAGACAATCGGTGTAAGGAAACACCGCTAAAGCGGGAAATGAGTTAGGTTTGAGGACTTACCTAGCTCCTCAATGGAAAAAAAGTAACTTTTGACTTTTTTGGGTTATCCTAGGTAATCTACACATGCTGCTATGTATGATAATTTATGTAACTGTATTCATGTGTACCTACATAAACTTACTCTATTCTCATGTTCCAGACCCATGGTGCCTTGGGAATGACAGTGAGGTCATTACTACTTACTATAAATAACACTGGTCTTTAAAAAATAACATAAGATGGATACGGCAATATAATCCTTATTCACTGTTCAAGGAATATAATACCGCACTTGAACTGAAATTGGAATGGAAAGGAAGTCAGTTTCGTTGCAGCTACTTTCCACATGTTTAAAATAATCCTATGACGCTCTGGATGCTATTGCTAATAAATGTTGCAAAGGTAATGCTTCTTTAATCAACATAGGAACAGTTGGTATACAATATGTATGGCAGGCAGTCATAAATTAGAGACATACCTCGTATGAGAAGTGACAATATTGTTGTTGTTGTTAGTCTTGTTAGGTTTGTAAGGGCCAGAGGCAGCTTACACTTTATTGAAAATGGTATTAAATATTGACAACTTCAAGAAAGTTGTAACTTGTCATGATTGTGACCAGATCTACCTGGAGTGAATTACCTTTGTAACTTGTCATGATTGTGACCAGATCTACCTGGAGTGAATTGCCTTTGTAACTTGCTCAGCTATCAAAACTTTGAGGTCCAGTCCCTGGACCCATTATGTACCTCTGTAATCTTTTGACTACCGCCCACAGGATGGGTATGGGGTGCATAATAAAGATATTAAACTAACTAACAACTTCTAGATTAAGACATGTGAAATAATGGGTATTTTTATTGATGAAACGTTTCACCTACACAGTAGGCTTCTTCAGTCAGATACAAAAGGATCGGTAGTAATGAAATAAAGATGTAATCAGTCCATCAACCTTGGATAAAAAATACCATTTGTAATATTAGTAAATGATTTGGACTACCTATTTTAAACCTAATTATGTATGTACCTAACTTGGAGTGTATCTAATTACGTAACTAATATGTTCAAATATACTACACAAACATAACCTGTATTAAAATAGAGTAAGAATTAGTATTAGTCTGCCCGAAGTGCCTAGGCACGATAGTGGCCACCTTTGTAATTAAAACCTTATAACACGTAAGCCACACATTGTAAGCTTTACAAGGAAATAAATATTTGTATTTGTGGTCAGCCTGGAGAAGAGTTCAGCTCCATGGAGCTCAACTCTTCTCTAGCTGAGGGGCTAACCACCTCAAATACTTTTTCTCCAAGGTTGATGGACTGATTACATCTTTATTTCATTACTACTGATCCTTTTGTATCTGACTAAAGAAGCCTACTGTGTAGGCGAAACGTTTTATCAATAAAGATACCCACTGTTGCACATGCGTCTTAATCTTCAGCTTACGTTGTACTCACCTAATTGTGGTTGCAGGGGTCGATACACAGCTCCTGGTCCTGCTTGACGGTGTACGGAGGAGGAGGAGGAGGAGGACAACTATGACCAGAGATGGACCATGAAAGAAAAAGGAACAGGAGCCTCCCTGTAAATATAAACAAAACTATAAGTTCCCAAACAGAGCAGGTGGACCGTCGTGGCCAAGCTCCAGGAGAGTGGGAAACCCACACCCTCACCTGAATTCAGTAACCAGCAAACAGCTCAGTTTATAAGATACAAACCCAATTATTAATTATAACTCAACTCGGTATTATAGTACCCTCAGGCTGGGTTACAATAACAGCACTTCATAGTCGTGTGTGTGTTCCAGAGCACTAATTTTAAAAAAACAATCGATGATGAGGGTTGTGTATGTTTCTTAGGATAGATGGGCAAAGTGATATCAAAATCTATCTACCAGGGTGGTGGGAAATGTTGTTTCTTAACATGATACAGTTCATATAGTCTAAACATTTTTTGTGTGTATGGCTGTTATTTGAGTCTATCTTGATTCACTTGTCCCATAAATTATATGTTCTTGTAATTCTTTAAAGATAACATTGTTATGATCACCAGGTAGCACCTTCAGTCTAATTATTCCACGTATTCTATCAGCAGCACTATGTATACCTAATTCTTTTCCTTATATTAAGTATATTAGTGCTTATAGGTCAGTCCAGAAAAATTCTCAGGCCTTCATTTGTGTTTTTTTTTCGAGTTCTTCAATGGTTCTACTGTGTTGCAGGACTAAAACTGGTGCATGCTAATATATCAGTGATCTTATGTACACTAAGAACATCATTTTTGTAATTGTAACATTTGCACCAGATTTGGGAATATTCCAAACAACGGTTCTAAGAGCTTTAAGCATTCACCTCCCAGCTCCCGTACTGGAAGGTTGTGTGGAGCTAACCTCTGGTGGCGCACAAGGAAGTTGACTGATTTTCTACAAGATGACAACGGGGAATTGCCGGCGTATCAACATGGTCTGTTTTGAAGGGAGCTGTATACCCACGAATGCGTCAGTGGTGCTACCTGCAATCCTGAGGGATGCATACGGGATAGCTAATGATGAATTGTATAGGATTGCACTCAACGGAGCATCCCGTATCTTCGCAAAATTGGCGATGACTAGTGTCTAGTCAATGGCCTGTTAACCTGAGTGTAAAAGGGAGTTTGGAGCAAAGAAACACAGTAGAAAATGCTTTGAATTTGTATTTCCTTCAAGCAGTTATGAATATATAAGACTTTTGTCTTTTCCTTCACCAAGCAGTTATGAATATATATAAGACTTTTGTCTTTTCCTTCACCAAGTAAATAACAAAGGGCTGTTTACACATATGTACACTATATACAAAGGAGTAGTGTTTAGTGCATGCCACAGTTGTCTAGGCTAAGCAGAAGCCAAAAGACAGACAACTTTCCACAACCAGTTCTATGGAGGAATTCCAATGACAAACTGCGAGTGGTATCCACATCACCTTTGTCATTGCTAAACTCGCATTTTAATTGGCTGAACCGAGTCGTTGATTTGATGATGGGGCCCCATCACCAAACCCTTAATGATGGTTCGCTGGTTGGAGGTGAGCCTATGTGGGTGTGTTTAACATGCTCCGAATAAAGGTTACATATTCTTTGCATGCAACACCCCCACCCCAAGAGGGCTCAGGACTAGGCTTCCACCTCAAATGGGACCGCCTTTCCCCTCAACCATCCCGCTCATTAGTTAAAGCTAAACTTTTCTCGAGACATAAAGTCCAGCTTTAAACTTAAGAGTGAGACAGCAGACAGTAGGGCTAGCGTAGGTCCAAGGTGCCTGCTGTCGGTAGCAGGGCACCCCCCCCCCCCACTAAAAAAAACCCACTAGGGGAAAAAAAGGGCTGGTTCTACCCAAAGTCCCTAACACATCCTAACTAAATGCAATGACTTCTCGACAACACATCAGCTAGTGTATTATTTTTTCCATCAATGTGTATAATTTTTATATTGTAGGGTTGCAACCTAATATTCCAACGCATGAGTCTGGTATTTTGATTCTTCATGTGCTGGAGATATATCAGAGGGTTGTGGTCGCTGTAGATGGTAACCACCTGAGAAGACTGGCCCACGTAGACATCAAAATGCTCTAATGCCAGAAGTAGAGCCAGGCCCTCCTTCTCTATAGTAGAGTAGGCCCTCTGGTGTGGTTGGTACTTGGCCGAAAAATATGCCACAGGCTGCAACCCATCATCCCCAGATTGCAGAAGCACTGCCCCCACCCCAGACTCACAAGCGTCAATCTGCAAGGAAAATGGTTTTGAAAAGTCTGGAGACAACAGAATGGGTGCGTACAAAGTAATCTCTTTGGTATGGTAATTCGGGTACAGAGGCAGTCGGAGTATTTGTGGATAAATGGTTTGCACGTTATATGAGTAGTGTGGATGTGGGGTTGGAGTATAGGAATCTCCTTTGGAGGGAATTCAAGAGCAGTTGGAGGAGAGGGATAGAGAGGCTGAGGGAGGTGTTATTGCGAGGAGGAGGTGTGGGCAGCAGTGGATGGGTTGAGTAAGGGAGTTCCCCGGGAATAGATGGTATAGCAAATGAATTTTATAGGAAGAATTGGGATGCGGTGAGGGACTGTCTAGTGTGCTTGATGAATTGTATGAAGTCCGCAGGGTGGGGGAAGGAGAAAGTAGTATTGGGGTTGTAGTTTTAGTCAGGAAGGGAGGGGGAGGATTCTTCTGAGTAATTATAGGCCTATAATTCTAATGAATGCGGACTATAAAATATTGGCTAAAATACTAGGTAATAGAATAAAGAAAGTGTTGGGGAAGGTGATTGCAGAGGGGCAAGGTGGAATACCTGGTAGGAGTGTGGTAAATGGTCTTGAGCGAATTAAAGATTATGTTGCGCATGGGAAAGGAGGTGTTTTGGCTTTAGATTGAAGGGTGCATATGATAGTGTGGAAAGGGACGTGTGTATGACATAATGAGAAGGCAGGGTTTTGGGGAAGAAATTGTGAAGTGGATTGAGAGGTTGTATGGGGAGTGTGTCAGAGTACAGGTGAATGGTAGGGTAGGGGATTTGGTTCCAATGGGTAGGGGTTTGGCAGGGTTGTCCCCTTTTACAGATATTATTTGCATGTTTACAGGACCCTTTTTACAGATTAATTGAGGTAGGGGTGTGGATGAATGTTGATGAGGCAAAAGACGACACTACGGTACTTGTGGGTTCGGAGCAGGGCCTGGTAAATGTGGGGGACATTGTTCGTGTGTTTTGTGGAGCAACTGGGATGAGAATAAACGATAGTAAAACAAAATTATTGGAGGTAGGTACTTGGGTGGGAGGGACGTTGGGCAGAAGTCAGGTGTGGCACGTCGTTTCAAGTGTGAGGATATGTGGGGTGGAATTTATGAAGGATCGTAGTTTGGCAAGAAAATTGAATTCTCGTAGGGTGATACAGGGGGCGACGGACCTACTGCAGGTTTGGAGAGCGAAGGAAGTTACTTTGAGACAGAGGGTAATAATAGTGAATAGTATGGTTTATAGTAAGCTGTGGTATGTAGCTGCCATATTCCCTTTATTACAGGCTGACTTGGAGGTTCTGGAACGAATGGTTTTTAAGTATGTGTGGGCTGGTGGAAGACATTGGGTAGGGCGTAACATTGTGCGTAACAGTGTGAAATTGGGGGGTTTGGGATTAATTTGGTTAGAACGTAGACTGTTGTGCTTGTACCTCAAACGTTGTCTGGTGCGGAGGGGTGGATTAGGCAGGTCAGGGGAAGAAGGAGGGGGGGGGGTACTCCGGGAGATGAGTGAATGGTGGGATGACAGGTCTCTGGTATATGGTAAGGACATATTAAGAAGTTTGATGAGTGGTAAGACACCCCAGGACATCTCGGTTGGTAGGCTAGGTATTTTGGGGGATCTCATCAGGTGATAGAATGCGTGTCGATATATCCTATGTATGGTTGGGCTGAGATATGGGAGATTAAAGGGGTTGAAGCTGAGGTCTAGGATCGGAGTTCATGTTTAAGTTTTTACATGATGCTGTGTCAAAGGCTTTTAGTGAGCATGGGTTTGGTGAGAGATGGTGCATGTGTGAGATGTGGGGAATTGGATACTACACTGCATGGGATATATTTTGTGAATCTTTGGGGCCAATACGGGAGTGGGCGAGGGGGCTTCGCCATATGGGGGTGGGGGCATCTCGTTTTGAGGGCAATGTTTCTAGACCTCAGGGGACTTAATGCTCAGACGCGAAGGGGTCTCATGTATTATCTAGTAGATTTTGTATGTGGTTCATGGAGACTTAGGATTTGGGAGCAGGGGAAAGGGTCAAAGCTCTTTCTGCTTGCATCTATAGGACGAAATGCAGAAATCGTGTAGTGTATGGGAGAGCATGGGAAACTGATTTCAATCAATCGTACAGGGAGTTGAGGATTGCGGATCTATTGGGGTTGACGTGAGTTGGAAGAGGGCTTGACGACTGATACATATTGGGTGGTCGGGTGACAAACGTTGCTTATATAAGGGGTTTTTCATTTGTATGTATGCTGGTGTAGGGAAAGGGTGAGGAGGGTTTGCTTGGTTGGGGTTTTTAAGGGGTGAGTTTTGGGGTAGACATACGGGTGACTTGGCACTCTGTGTGGGTCAGGGTTTGACGGACGACTTTCGGGGCATAGGGTTGATTTAGTCGAGGCTGTATGTGTGTGGTTTCTTTCTTTTTGGTTACCTTTAAATTCATAGGTTTTTTTTTTTTCGGTGCAAGGGCTTTGGTTTGGCTGAGGGGGGTGAGGAAGAGGAGGTTTCTTCAGTCACTACTGTACTGTACATGATAGTCTTAGGTTGGGATTGTAATGAATCCGTAGACTATGGTCAAGGTATTCTTGTGGTGCGCTGGTTTTCTCATTGCTATGTAAAAGTAAGTTTTCTTTGAGTTATAATCCTTACTATGTGACATTTGCTTTGGTTTGGTAGTTGCTTTTGTTTTGGAAGTAGGGGTTTGTTGACTTAGTTGTTGATGCAAATTCGTTGGATTCATATCTGGCATCATTTCTCATCATGATATATATCTGTTCAGGTTTGCACTCGGATATCATGATTGGTGTATCAAAGTCTATAGGGTTTTGTGGGATAAACTGGTAAAATTTATTATGTATGTTCTCTGAATAAATATATAAACAAGTGATGTACGATAAACCTTTATGTGTCGGGTTTATGTTTCAAATAAAATATTTAAATAAATAAAAAAAAAAAAAATTGTGTGCTTCATGTTATAAATTCTGTTTCACTGCTTATAGTGCCATTTCTGTTATACTGATTGTGATGTTAATGTATGGATTTTGGTGTTAATTGTCTTGGCAGGGTAGTGTCTTGTGTACTGTGTTGGTATAATTATGTCCCTTAATGGAAATTCACATTAAAACTCTCAACAAAAGTACGATTGTTGTTCCGATTTAATATGTTTAGTTAATTTTTATTTCAGCATGTCATTGTACGACATGTAGGGGTTAACGTAAGACATGGCATGTTGTCGCTTTACCTATGCATTTATTATTCATGGTTAATATATTACCCCAGACTAACTAATAAGGGTGTTGTTATGTTGTTAATTTTTGTTCTACACTGCTTATTTTGTTATATAAGCTTTGTTTCAGACAATGGCATGGCTCTGTATAATATATTTGTATATATGTCTCTCCAAATAAAATAATAAAAAAAAAAAAATATTCAAGAATTCACATTGGAATTTTATTATTGCTATGTGTTCTATTATACATTGTGAGAACGGGTTTTCACGGGTGGGTAGTCCTGTACACCGCAGTGTATGTAATATAATGGGTATTAGGTTTTGGTTATTGTTGTTTATTTTCAGTATGTATACACCTGCATTCATAAATTTATTGTAGATAAGCCTGAGGCGATTGTATATATATTTATACTGGTATTGTATGTTTATGTATCATGAAGATGGGTAGGGATTTTATTAGGTGCATGTTAGTATGTTTATAATTTGTTAACTGATTGCCTTCATTTGGTATTTTGGCTATTATTTTGTATGTGCATTATGTTATTAGTCCTCAGGGAATGTCCTTGCACATATTTGAGAGTATGTGGTGTCTAATTTCATAGCAAATTGTGAAAAAATGTGTCATTTTGGATTTTACGAGATACGTGTTGAGTTATGGTCAGCACTTGTAATTTGCAAGTATTCATGTTTGAATTTTGTTATTGGATTTGTGTTATTATATGTTTTTGTCCTCTTAAATAAAATATAAAAAAAAAAAAAATGACAGGTAATGAATTCCAAATTTTCGTGCCTTTTATATGCATTGAGTTTTTACATAGTGTTAGATGGACACGGGGAATATCAAGGAGTGATCTGTGTCTAGTGTTACGGTCATGTGTCCTGTTAAGGTCGATCACCATGCCCAGCCCTTCTAGGGCAGGGTAGGTGCCAAGGCTGGAGCTTGCTACCATCTGCGGCTCGCAAGCCTGTCCTTCCCGTCAGCCTCCTTGGGGCGGGGAAGGTGGCAGACCAGAGGGGCCTAGCAACTATCTACCTACGTGCTTGTGGGCGAATATGGCTAGGCCTGGGGACCAACTGGTCCCACCGCTGAGGGGTACCCCCTCCCATGGGAGACTTCGGTCTCTGCTACTCCCACGCCAGGGAGCCGGAGCCGGGTCGCCATCTGGTCAAGACCCAGGCCGGGAGATTTCCCGGTGAATCAACACCTCCTCCACCTGTCCTGTTAAAATTGGTAAGGAGAAGTTTGAGTGGTGGGTTAATATTTGCATAGAGTGTTCTATGTATGTAATAGGTACAGTAAAAAGTATGGATGTCTTGTATGGTGAGTAAGTTTAGGTTTTTGAATATTGGTGGAGTATGTTGTCTGGAGTGTGAATTTGTTATCATTCTAACTGCTGCCTTTTGTTGTGTTATTAGTGGTCTAAGATGAGTTATTGATGTAGAGCCCCATGCGCAGATTCCATAGGTGAGGTAGGGGTAAATGATTGAGTGATATAGGGTAAGGAGAGCTGGTTGTGGAACATAGTACCGTATCTTGGATAGTATTCCCACGGTCTTTGAGACTTTCTTGGAGATTTGTTGTATATGTGTCTGAAATTTGAGGCCACTGTCAAGATGGATTCCTAACAATTTTCCCTCTGTGAGTTTTGTGATAGGGGACCCGTTTATCATTATGTTAAGTGGTGCGTTTGTAGCTCTGTTCCCAAACTGGATAAAATAGGTTTTATCAATATTGAGAGTAAGTTTGTTGGTCATCATCCAGGTAGATATTTTCTGCAATTCAGTATTTGCAGTGTTGGCTAGTGTGTCTGGGCTTGGGTGAGAGATAACGTATGTAGTGTCATCTGCAAAAAGTATGGGTTTGAGTAGTTGAGATGCATTTGGTAGGTCGTTAATGTAAATGAGAAAGAGTAGTGGGCCAAGAACACTTCCCTGTGGGACACCTACGGTAATAGTTTGCGCAGTTGAGCTAGCTCCATTTGTGTACACATATTGGTTTCTGTTACTAAGGTATGATTTTAGGTAGTTAAGGGAGTGTCCTCTTATACCATAGTGTGATAATTTTAAGTGTAACAGATCATGGTCAACTGTATCGAAAGCTTTACGTAAATCAATGAAGATTCCCACTGGGATTTCTTTTTTCTCAAGGGCGGTGTAAATTATTTCTAACATGTGTATAATGGCATCATTTGTATTTTTATTAGTCCTGAATCCAAATTGACAGTGGTTGAGTACATTGTTGGAGGTGAGGTAGGAATATATTTGTCTATGAATTAATTTTCCAAAGATTTTGGAGAGAAGGGGTAAGTTAGATATCGGCCTGTAGTTATTCAGGTCTGCTTGATCTCCTCCCTTATGTATTGGGGTGACCCTCGCTATTTTGAGTATTGATGGGAAGGTAGAGGATTCAATGGATTTGTTAAAAGTGTTGCAATAATTGGTGAGAGAACTTGAGAGGCTTTTTGTATATAAAAGGTGGTAAGTTATTTAGGTCACCTGCTTTGTTTTTTAATGTGTTGATTATAAGTGAAACTTCTATTGGGTTGGTTGGGGCTAGGAATAGTGTGTTCGGATAGGTGCCAGTGAGATAGTCGTTAGGTGGAGTATTTGAATTTGGGATTTTGCTTGCCAGCTTTTTACCTATGGTGGAGAAGAAATCATTGAGTTTGTTTGCTGTTTCAATAGGTGGGAGTAGGGGTTCATCTGGTTTTGTTAGCTTGATTGTTCTGTTTGTGGATATCTTTTTTGTTCCTAGAATTTCAGATAGGGTTTTCCAGGTCTTTTTTATATCACCTTTTAAGTTATGTAATCTGTTCTCATAGTACAGCTTTTTTGACCTTCTTATCAGACTCGTTAGGTTTGATGAGTAGCGTTTTGTTTGTTCTCTTGATATTTGTCCCATTCTGTACTGTTTTTCATATAGGTGCTTTATATTAATGGACTCGAGTATGCTGGGGGTTAGCCAGGGACTATTTAATCTTTTAGTTGTGATTTGTTTAGTTTTTTTTAGGGCAGTGCTTATTATAGAGGTATTGGGTCTTTTAAGAAAATTATTAATACATAAGTCTGTATCTGGGAAGTTGTCTATTTCTGTTTGCCAGTCAATGTTTGTCATAGCTGTTATAAAGCTATTTATAGCTGTCTCATTATGTAGTCTGAAGGTAACTTTAGTAGTCTCTAGTGGTAACTTTCCGAGATTTGTTATGAGAAAGGTTGGGTAGTGATCAGTGGTATTGTCTGTGATTATGCCTGATTTTAATGGGGATATGGTGTTAGTCCAGATATGGTCTAATAGAGAGGCACAGGCCTCAGAGATTCTCGTAGGTTTTGTTATTGTAGGGAGCAGCAAGCAGTTGCTCATAGTGTTTGTGAATTCAGTTACTAGTGGGTCCTGATCTTGTAGGAGGTTTATATTGAAGTCGCCTGTGAGGATTAAGTGGTCTTTGTTCATGTGTGCATCAGTAATCATACTTCCTAATTTTTCACTAAATTGCTGAATGTTTGACTGTGGTAATCTATAGATGTTTATAACTGTGAGAGGTTTTTGTAGATATTTGGATTTAAATTTAGCTATTATGTATTCTCCATGTTCATCTCTTGTGCAAGTATTGTTAATACATTCAAGCTGGTCTGAGTAGAACATAGCTGTGCCACCTCCTTGTTGGTCTGGCCGACAATTGTGTATGGCTGTGTAACCAGGAATGGCATAGATATCTGTAGTATGAGGCTTTAACCATGTTTCAGTGAGAGCAATGGTGGACATACTGGCCTGAAGTGAGTTTAATAATGCAGTGAGGTCATCAAAATGTTTGCTTAAAGATCTGACATTGTAATTAAAGATAGTTATGTTATTGTTGGATTTGAGTAGTGTTTTAGCCTGTTCTGCTGTGTAGTAATGACAGTTGTTGTTAGGTTCATGTAAGTCATTTAATAGAAGGTTGGTTTCAGGATCAATGTTTGGAATCATAAGAGTTAGTGTGATTCTATAATTAAACTTAAAATTAGAACAACACAAGTAGACCTAAGAATAGGACAATGCAATAGGATTTCTTGGCACGTGAGTTAGTACGTTGAATATGTTTACAAAAATGAAAAGAATGAGCTAATCTAGTCAATTTACAGCTAGTAAGAATCTAAAACTAAAGCACCTGAGTTAGCACCTGAGTTAGTTAATTAATTAAATAAAAGTTTATATATGAGTGTGATTCTAAAAAGACTTAAGAACAATGAAAAATGCTAAACTTAAGGATATGATATCTGATCAATTGATTTTTCTAGCTAATTGGATTAACACACTTTTGAATAGAAGTCACAGAGGTTTAGGATATATCTTTACAGTGTAATTGATTTAAATAAAAGTTTATATATGAGTGTGATTCTAAAAAGACTTAAGAACAATGAAAAATGCTAAACTTAAGGATATGATATCTGAAAAGAATATGTTTTAATAGCTGACTTCCATATTAACTGACCAGTGTACATTAGAAGGGAAACATAGGAGAAAACGCCAAATCTAACGACAAAACTCCAAGGAATCTGTCAGGGGCAGTAGCCGTTTTTTCCTCACTGCTTTTAAATATAGCTGACACATCAACTCTATGAGGACCAGTCAACAACGCAACCAGCCCCGCTAAATGGGATTGATGGGGGTTTGGAAGTACATCACTATTGATTAAAACTTTTTCTTACCCTGCAAGGTTGGAAATGACAAAAAGTGTGATAGGTGAAGCCGGACTGTGAAGAGATGAGTGAAGGGAGTTTCAAGTAAAGGGTGAGGGGGGTATGTGTTAACAAGCAATTTACTAGTATCCAGTGGTGATTTCTAGAGTAGTTACTAGGCCATTGCTAGGTGTCTGATAGAGTAGTTACTAGGCCATTGCTAGGTGTCTGATAGCATCAGGGGTTTCTTTTTAATAAAAAAATAAAATAAAAATAAAGAAAATAGATTTTTGTTGTGAAGTGATAGAGTGCAAAGTGACCATGGCTGGCGTAAGAGTGACCATGGCTGGCGTAAGAGTGACCATGGCTGGCGTAAGAGTGACCATGGCTGGCGTAAGAGTGACCATGGCTAACGTAAGAGTGACCATGGCTGGCGTAAGAGTGACCATGGCTGGCGTAAGAGTGACCATGGCTGGCGTAAGAGTGACCATGGCTGGCGTAAGAGTGACCATGGCTGGCGTAAGAGTGACCATGGCTGGCGTAAGAGTGACCATGGCTGGCGTAAGAGTGACCATGGCTGGCGTAAGAGTGACCATGGCTGGCGTAAGAGTGACCATGGCTGGCGTAAGTGTCGTGTGGGTCTTGGGAGAGATATATAGGAGGTCAAAGATACTCCTTGTTGGATGGTTACGGTATATTTACAGTAAGTGAAGGAGAGTCCCGCACACCGTCTGTCTCGCCTGTAGGTCTAACGTTAGTGAGGCAGTCTGCCTATGATAGGCTGTGCACATGCGCTGAGCCTCTGACGTCAGCGGGTACCGTGACGTCACACGCAAAGGGACCAGCTTTATAAAGATACACTAAACAAGTGTATATATGATACTGACACGACAGCTCGGCCATGTTATCGTATGACGTCTCGGCATACTATACAACTCTATAGGCTGAACAGACAGGTGGTACTGGGTGAATCTATACAATAGCAAACACATTATAACTTTGAACTGATCAAGATTAATCTTACTCTCGCACTTCTTGAGTTAATGGTACATAAGAGAAATTTAATGGATCTAGATATAATGGATTACATAAATTACAATTTGCAAATTTGATCGATCAATCTGATGTGTATTCATGCACTCTTCGGCTTCTGAGGAAGAATAAATATTTACAGGGAAGAAGTTTTAACAGGAAAGATAAACTCGGCTAACACGGGTTATACTGTTAAAACTCAGAACTCAGAGAGGACTTGAACACACAAACATCTTGCTAGATACTGGAAATCTAATAACAAAACACACAGTCAATAATTCGGTTCTAAACTGGATTTTCTAATTTTCTATCTTTAGCTCACAACTTATGATCACTTTCCTACTGGAGGAATGAACAACTCGGTTTTGATTAACTTATAATCACTTTCCTACTGGAGGAATAAACAGGCTCGGTGGAGTGGATGGATCTCTCCCCGGTTGAAATAGTTAGCTCAATGACACAAAGTATGAGCAAAGGAGAACTGCTCTCACTATCTCTTACTGCAGGTAAGAATTACTCGACACACGACACTTTACTCTGCAAAGGCTTACTGTCAACTGGAAGGAACACTATCTGGAACACGAGGGACAACAACTGGCACTCTAGTGAATACACTAGTAACAGAAACGGCTTTCTGCAATTACTTTTGCATCAGCAAGAGATGCTATAACTCTTTCAAATAGTCTTTCTTCAACAAAGCGTCCCCTGGAGAGGAACTACTACTTGAACTAGCAACATTGCAAGGATAGACTCAGTACTCAAGGCGGTCCGGGATACCTCCGGCACCCTAGGCATCTGAACGCTATCTTGCATGCAAGATATTATAGGGGCTGAATTCCAGACAGGAGTGACAGTAATACTAGTGCCTTGATCGCTCGGCTACGTTAATAAGTGAAACACATACTTTCTACAAGAACTAATCTGAACTTTACATTCCGCATCACTCTGGCAATTCTCTGATACAAGCTCGAAGAACAAACACATTGTTCAAAGGCTAGAGACTGTCTTTCAGTCATTAAGGGACTATGAGAACTTTTCACTGACTTGTTATCATTATGGCTCTGAATGGCAATACACACAGTATTATCGCACATGGTTACTAAAACTTCAATGCCTCGACTGGCAGCAAACACATTACTACTTGACTTTACTTGAGACATGACTGAGCAAATAAACGAGAATCGACTTGAAAGCAAAATTTTACACAAGTATATGGCACAATATAGCTTAACTGATAGTAATTATTAACTATTCTGCATGAGTAACACGGATAATAGCACAATAACACTAAAGAAAAGATAACTCACTGGAAATTGACTTGGCAAGAAAATTCAACACACTAAGATAAAACAATCTAGCTTTAACTTGAACAGCAAAATGAGTTTTCTTTTCTTTAAATATCAATAAAATTGCAACACAATAAAAGAATTAAATACACAATTAATTAAAAGAATTCAATAATGCTTATGGCACTAGCAACAATCTGATAAAACAATTCGGTAGAATTGTTCACTGGCAAAAATTAAAGTAACTTTACTGCTTGTATCACTAGAAGTTCACTGGAATAATTACTTATTACTCTAGGAAATAACAAGTTACTTGAGCAGTAAACACAACAAAATTGATAAAACAAGGTGAATACTGGCGAATTTACTTTACACAAAATCAATTTCAGGAATGACTGATTGAAAAAAAATTCACACTGGGGTAAATTATTTTCACACAACACAAAGATATTAGAAATAAAATAGTTTGAACACTCTTACTCTTAATTGCAAGCAAAGCAAGGTAACTCAATGCAACAGTTACTGAACAATTTACTAAAAACACTGACTTTAGACAAACTAAGAGTGAATTTGTTCAACAACACATGAAAACAAATGAAAAATTAATGACAATAAATTGGTATTAACACTTACATTAGCTGAAGATACTCATCAAAGGCACAGAACAGTTAACTTACTGTCTCTACAAAGTCATGCTCTTGTTGACTATATACAAGTAATTATTGTAGCAAAATAATATCCTCAGTAAGTTATTTGTCTAATCTGCAAAATGAAGGCACATTAGCACTATACAAAAAGAACAAGTACACAAAACAATAGCAGGTGCAAGGGAAAAATAACACTGACTGCAACACATAAGAATTAGCAGGGAATATTACTGGTAAAATGTTAAAAATTGCTTGGAGAAAAACAATATATAGTTACTGGGGCAAGCAAAATTAATTAATTACACCATTAAAACATTAACAAACAAGGGTAAGATAATACAAAATAACTCTGGGATAGTACACTTGGTGGAACACAATAATTAACAAAACAGAAAATTCAACAACACATAGGATAACTTCAACAAAACTGTACTTACTGCATACTTAGTAACACAACGAAATTCACAGAAATAATAACGCAATAATTAACAAGAGACAATACTAGTGAAATAAAAAATTAATGCAATTAATTACTTTAACACAGAACACTTCCTAGGATAACTCAAAATTTATATAACTCGCAGAAATTGTCTCAACACACGAAATTGTCTATAGATTATCTGAAAAATAAAACAACAACACAATAAATGTCTCTAGGGTGTAAAACTTGACTGGAGCGTGGTGGTGGGGGATGGTGGAGGCTGGTGGAGGATGGTGATCCACTCGCGCAGATATCTAGGAGTAATGTGCATAAACGTTGAACTACGAACCGAGGTTTTAGTACAGTTGGCACAACAGTTCAGAAGAAACACACTCAGGACGCTCGACCTGGTTCGTAGCCAATAAACTGCTTGCAGGACCCAGTTAAGGGTGAAATAATCCACACTTAATGCTTTGTGTGGGTGGATGCACGTGGTCAAGGCGTCTGCCTTGGCGTGGGTGGTGGGGGTGGTGGCTGGTAGGGTTAGCCCACACTGTTTCCGCGTGCGCCTGTGGCTTACGCCGTTTACATGAACTTAACCCAGGGTGGCTTGAAAACCCAGGAATACCACGGGGTGTTAATTTACACAGAACAGCAATACACTGGAGTATAAGGTGGTATAAATGCTTGGACTCACGTGGCTTACTTCTCAGACAGCAGAGTGGCTTGCTGGCTTAGTAGAATATTTTCACACAGATTGACTGGCTTGGAATCTTGTGACAAACTAGACAGCAAGGTAGAAGCTGGCTTAAGCCTGGCTGACGTAGCTGGTGGTGGCTTTACTGGCTTGAATGGGACTCTCCCTCACTGGCTTACTCGTACAGAATTTGCAAAACCCGGGTCAACCCCTCGTAGGTTTCAGCAAAATTAACAAGTAAGGCACTTAGCTGACCAGGAGATACTGTAGATATGTAGACTTCTTTGATGTAGGAGCTGGTAACGTGGTCGGTCTGGAGGCTGTTTGCTTGCTTGAAGTCTATCTCTCTATAACATCGTAATCGATAAAAATTACGGCACACCGCTGTCACCACTTGTCGTGTGGGTCTTGGGAGAGATATATAGGAGGTCAAAGATACTCCTTGTTGGATGGTTACGGTATATTTACAGTAAGTGAAGGAGAGTCCCGCACACCGTCTGTCTCGCCTGTAGGTCTAACGTTAGTGAGGCAGTCTGCCTATGATAGGCTGTGCACATGCGCTGAGCCTCTGACGTCAGCGGGTACCGTGACGTCACACGCAAAGGGACCAGCTTTATAAAGATACACTAAACAAGTGTATATATGATACTGACACGACATAAGAGTGACCATGGCTGGCGTAAGAGTGACCATGGCTGGCGTAAGAGTGACCATGGCTGGCGTAAGAGTGACCATGGCTGGCGTAAGAGTGACCATGGCTGGCGTAAGAGTGACCATGGCTGGCGTAAGAGTGACCATGGCTGGCGTAAGAGTGACCATGGCGGGCGTAAGAGTGACCATTGCTGGCGTAAGAGTGACCATGGCTGGCGTAAGAGTGACCATGGCTGGCATAAGTGACCATGGCTGGCGTAAGAGTGACCATGGCTGGCGTAAGAGTGACCATGGCTGGCGTAAGAGTGACCATGGCTGGCGTAAGAGTGACCATGGCTGGCGTAAGAGTGACTATTGCTGGCGTAAGAGTGACCATGGCTGGCGTAAGAGGGGTTTACGCTGCCATAATTATATTTCTTATGATACTGAATTTCTTTGAAGGAAATCAGTCATGGGGTCTGCAAAAGGTGAATGGGGTGGTAGCTCCCTGGAGAGTGAAAGCCCAACAGTGGCCATCCTACCAGAAACATAAGTGCCACTATCGCCCCAAAGTATGGCAACCCCTCATATCCAAACAAACACAGTTGTGCACAGCTTTTATAGTGGCGCTATTAACCCTTTGAGGGTCGAGAGGCCCTCTCCCAAACTTGTTCTCAGGGTCGAAAATTTTTCAGAAAAAAAATAAATTATTGTTTCTTATGAAATGATAGAGAATCTTTTTCCGATCATAACGCCACCAAAATTATGAAATTTGATGGAAAACTAACGGAGTTATGCTCTTGCGAAATTAGCGGTATCGGTATCGATGACATTTACGCGTCGGCGATTTCGCCCAATTTGAGCCCTATTTTCGGCAAATTCCTATGTTTCAGTCTACTAAAATTATAGCTATTTCGCTAGAACTCCATTTCTTCTATCGATTGAGTACAAGAAACCGTCTATTTACCAATTGTAACTAAGCAAAATAGTGGTCAGAAAATGGCAATTTCGCCAATTTCACACAAAATTCAAAAGATGGCAATTTCAAAATAGGATCCAGAATAAACAATGCAGACATTCCTGGCACTAAAATAACATCTTCTCTGTTCATTAGTCACGTCATCAGGCGCCTTTTACATTACTTTTGCTTTCGATTTTGAATTTTTATTCTCACAAAAAATAGAAGTTTTACTGTTATGCATACAACTGCATCATTGTAAAAATGGTATAAATAATATCAGAGCACTTGTGCAAAAATATTAGACTCGCCAGTTGATGTGTATTGGACGCATGGTGTGATTTGTTTACTCTTGAAAATCGACAAAATTTCGAACATTTTCGCTACTTTGCGCTCAGTTTCAAGGTACTAGTCATCGTAAAAACAATCAAAATCATCACCATATCTATAGTATATCTTCCATTCTATCGAATGAGACCAAACAAAACAGAATACAACCATAAATACCATACGAAAATACACCCGAAAGTCGCTGTTTTAAATAAAAAAAACGGTCAGAGTTTTTTTTCTCTCATTATGCACTGGGTGCTTCAGGATTTTTATACTGCGCACAC
>WNWK01020026.1:0-36645 GCA_009830355.1 Cherax destructor | reverse complement strand
TAGCAGGGAAGTAGTACCTTTACCTTCACTGGCCACTGGAGTACACTCATCCTGAAGAACAGAAAGCGATTTCCTACCTTCAAATCTTCTCTCTTAACTTTCCTTATTTTGATGTTCCTGCCATTACTGGGAACCACTTGTCACTTGTAGCAGGTGCTGGACTGCACCTCACTCCTAGTAGCCCTTTCCTCCTTCCCCCCTTTACCCTCCTCGCAGGTAGTGGCAGACTGCACCTCACTACTGGTATCCCTTTTCCCCTCCACCACTCCAGCCACTTCATTCCCACTTCCAACGCCATAGAGGTGAACCTTCAGCCTCCTAAATTCCTCCTGGAGAAGCAGGAGCTCCCTCCTCAACACCCCAACCTCACGCTTTAAAACACTGCAGCAGCTAGCCATAATTGCACCCCTTCACACTAATTCCCAAAGCAGCTCAGGGCATGCGACCACTCGTGACCACTGACCACTGACCTATTGATTCATTTACGATAGTAGGACTACAGTTAAGGTATTTAAAGGATTTGGTGATTGTTAATTACTCTGTGTTTATGTTAGTCAAGTCAAGGCAGGATGTGCTAGTTATTTCTGCCACCTTTGTTTTGAGCTTGAAGATTATTTTAGGAATAGACTCTAGGGATCCAAGATTTTCCAGTGATAAATCTTCTTCACTGAGTTCTTATGTTATATCAAGGGAACTGTCATAGGACACTCTTGATTATAGTGGGAAGAGTGGATGGTCAAGTGATCCCATTCTCCTTACTGGTTGGTCGGAGCTGGCATAGAACCCTCCGGTCAAATTATACTGTATAAATCGAAGTAGGGATTGAACCCTCCGGTTTTGTTTGTTCAGTTGTAGCGAAGCGGGATTTGAACCCTCCGTTTTCAATTATATCTGTTTCATTCACCCAGTAAGTTCAGTTATCCCGGTTAGTATGGAGGAATACCAGTTCTGGATGAATGCTGGGGTTAAGCTAGGTATTACGGGGAAAACTTTAGAATCTTTCATAGCTACTAAGATTCAGGAAAAAAAGAATGAAATTGAAAGAGAGAAACAAGAGAGACAGTTAGAAAGAGATCGAGAAAGACAAGAGAGACAGTTAGAAATTGAAAGAGAAGAGAAAAAGGAGAGAGAGAGAGAATTGAAAGAGAAAAACAAGAGAGACAGTTAGAAATTATAAGAGAAGAGAAAAAGGAGAGAGAATTGAGAGAGAAGAGAGAAAGGAGAAAGAAAAACTTGAAAGAGAAAGACAAGAGAGACAGTTAGAAAGAGAACTAGAAGAAAAGAAAGAACGTGATAGGCTTGATCGTGAAGAAAGAGCACAAATACGGGAACAACAAGCTAGAGAACGTGAGGCACGCACTCTAGAGAAAGAATTAGAGGAAAGAGCAAAAGCTAGAGAACATGAGGAACGAGAGAAGAAAAGATCGTGAAGTAAAGAAGCTCGTCTAGAATTAGAGAATAAGAAACTAGGTCTTACCCAGCAGAAATTAAATGAGGGCGTAGTGGAGCGTCCCACTCCTTCATATACCCCCACCCCCAACTTACCACCCTTCACAGAGGGGGAAGACATAACTTCTTATATTATCAGATTTGAAAATACAGCTCCCTCTGTGAATGACCATTTGTTTCTTTGGCTACTAGGCTGGGTATGTTATTCTCAGGGACAGCTTTGAACATTTATGCAACTTTGTCACATGATATCATTTGTGACTATAATCTGTTGAAAAAGGCAATTCTTAAGGCCTACCAGAAACAACTAACTCTTATAGGAAGAATTTCAGGTATGCCGCATTACAACACGGTCAGAATTTCCAGCAGTTACAGATTACTCTCTTTCGTTTGTTTGATTTTTGGATAGACAGCGCAGGAATTGATCACACTTATGAATCTCTTAGAGATTTCATGGTTGCCGACCAGTTCCTGACGGCTCTGCCCCACCAGATACGAACCTTCATTAGAGAACGTAATCTGGTTACGGCTGCGGAAGTTGCTGAGGCTGCTGACTTGTATGCGGAAGCCCATAATTCCTATAAGGGCCTGAAGGGGTCGATCCCTAAGGGCAATGGTTCACCTGAACCAAAGGTTAAGTCTCATGTAGAGGGAGAACAAAAATCATTCATCCCAGTTTGTCATGTATGTGGTGGAAAAGGACATAAACGTCCTGATTGCCCTTCTAAGATAGTGCAAAAAGTTGGTAGGTGTTTCAAAGACTGTAATTAACGAGCACTCTTCTGTTCAGGAACAGTTAATGGTCTTAAGGTATCTAAGATATTAAGAGACACTGGATGCACTTGTATAGTCATTTCGGATAAACTGTTCCCTAATCTCAAACCCACTCATGCCTTCACTACTCTTTCAGATTACTTGGGCCGTACAGACACGTTTCCTACCATGCGGTGTTACATCAGGTCCAAATGGTTTACAGGTTGGACTAATGTGGTACTAGCTCCCACCATAACTTGCTCTATAATAATAGGTAACATTAAAGGTGCCATTCCTCCTTGGAAGAGCGATCTTTCGTCACCTCACATAGATGCAAGTTTTTCAGCTCAGCCTCCTCCCAAGGTAGATAAGCTTGTCAGTTCTATTGCTAAATCTTCCTTATCTCATGGTAATAGTCATTTAAAAGTTGAAACAGATGATACTGCACTCGGAATCGAGATGGCAGGATCACCTGTTCACTCAGTAGATGACAGTAAAGTTGCCACCTCCAACCATATACCATCTGTCCCAAGTAAAGTAAAGACTAAAGCTCAGACTTCACCTTCTATTGATCCTTTAATTGCCACAGATCTTCGGTCCAAAGATGACTTTATCAATTTACGGCAGACTTGCCCTTCACTTCGGTATTGCCATAGTCATGCTATAAATAATACAGTTATCCAGGGAAGATACTCGTCACATAAGTTTGAATATCGTGACGGGATCTTATATAAATCTGTGTTGAAATCTAATTCTCTTACAGTAGATTATTCCCTCCTAGTCATTCCCGACCAATACCGCGAGTCAATTCTCCAAATGGCTCATGACCTGCCAGTGACCGAACACTGGGCCCATCGAAAGATGTGGCATAAAATCAGGCATACGTATTTCTGGCCACCTATGTACTCGCAGGTGTCAAAGAAGTATGGGTCGTGCAACAGGTGTCAATGGCTTACTACACCTCATATCCACGATCCTGCTTCCGGTACTTCTGAGCCTATAAATTCCCTCCACCGGAAACGAGATACCCATAACTTAAATTCTATTTACTGGAAAAAGAATTCATTCTAGAAACAGATCATAAACCATTGGTATACCTAGAAACTTTTAAGGGAACCAACAGTCGCCTCTTGAGGTGGACATTGGCACTTCAGGCTTTTAAGTTTCATATTGTGTATATCAATGGTTCATCTAATTATTTCTCTGACTGGTTAAGTCGTGACAGTCAGTAGAATATTTGTACTTATGCGACTTTCATTTTTTGGGGGACTTTTACCTCATAATTTCTACTTCTATTCCTTGACTAGCAGTCTTGGTATGGGGGAGTGTGAGGGAAAAGTCCATAGATAGGAGTGATGAAAGTGTGAAGGTATGTAGAGTGATGGTTGAATGGTAGTTTGCTGGTTAAGGTGGGGTGAGTGTCTCGCTGCTGCTATACCCCCCCCCCCTTTTCCACCCGGTGAGAGGTGTAATGCTGGGCTCCGGCCACAGGTTGAAATCACTCGACTGACCACGCCCGATCTCACTGTAAGTACTTCACGGCTGCTCGTATCTTCATTATTTTATGTTCAAGAGCTTCACTCTTTAATTATTTTGGAGCTTCACTCATGTTTAACAACATTCACTTCTGCTATGTCCTGCCTTGGTTTTTGGTAAAGTTATTTATTACAGTTTCGCCATTTCTTTTAAAGGCCTTATGCCTACTATGTAAATTAATGCTAGAGTGGTGAGTAATTATTGTGGTTTCTTTCACAGTCCTCTGTGTCCGCACGGATCATCGGATTCAAGGCTGAGTGGGGGGCCGGCGTACTCACCAAGTGAGAAACAGAGTCGTTCTACCAATTCTGCACTACACCAGTAGTACCTCAGTACACACTAGAAACATCAGGCAACTGTACGTCACTAGGGGACAGCTTTCAACTGAGTCCCTGACATCATTTGGGACATTGTGAAAGTTTGGAAAACTGTTTGATTTGTGGAAAACATGGAGGCAACAACAACAATACCACCACCACCACCACGGAGTCATCACAGGGATTCATTGCTTCAGTGTTAAGATCACAGCTGTAAATATCTAGCTTTGGATCACATATATATTTTTTTTGTTTTCATTTTTCATTTTTCTTAAGATAGGATTATAAGAATCATATTTACGTATTTATTATTTAAATTTCATTCTATTAAAATAGTGTTTATTTTTCTTGTTATTAGTCTTTTTCTATTATACTTTTCCTGAGAAGATTGGCGACAACCTTCACAAAAGTGTGCAGAATAGTTCCTCCCTTACCTGGAGTATACCTGGAGAGGGTTTTGGGGTCAACTCCCCCGCGTCTCGGTCTGAGACCAGGCCTCGTGGTGGATCAGGGTCTGATCAACCAGGCTGTTACTACTGGCCGCACCCAAACTGACGTACGAACCACAGCCCGACTGGTCAGGCACTGACTTAGGTGCCTGTCCAGTGTCTTCTTGAAGACAGCCAGGGGATGCTGAGCGAAACTCACATAGATGTTGAGGGAAAGGGTTTATAGCGAACCATAGTTAAGTAAATCTTCAGTGATCACATAATGGTGTCACACAGAGTTGCTCTGTCCTCTGATGTTGGTGATAACAGACACAGGTGCAAGGATGCATGCTGCTGCCCTGGACCACTTGACGAGCCTGGGGAAGTAGAACTCTTAATATATACCAACAACATGCCAGCTTTCACTAGTATCTTAGAAGTACGTGTGTTGTGCATGCTGGTGCAAGAGTCCAGGAGCTTGAAGAGAAACTACCAAGTGTGCGAATCTAGGATGTACAATATGTTTGTCTCTGGAGGCCTGCGAATGCCACCATAGGAGACTTAGATGAGTTGAGTGAAAGGGGCCCCTCATCCACACCTTCGAAGCTGACCAAACTTACCTCTTTCCTTTCCCTGTTCGAATTCTCTTTTTCAGGAAAAATTACTATGTTTTGGTTCTGTTCTAAATATTACACGAGTTTTTCAATTTACTTATACAGTTTAATTATTTTATATATTAGATTTTCCTCTCTATCACAGGCAATTTCACAGCAGAACATGAAGTCTCAGAGCAACTGTACCTACAATATTCTGATGACATTTTGGGGGAAGCAAAGAGAGTTATTGCTGCTGAATCACGGGGATTCTACAGGTGTGACCCACGCAAACATATAGAGGGTGAAACCTACGTTCAACTGACTGAGCTTTTGCAGGTACAGTTTAAACCTCTTTTGGTTTTCCTACTATTTTACTATGTTATATTTAGAATTTCAGTACATAAACGGTAAATTAGACACATATGCAACACTTGGGTATCTTTATTGAGGAAACGTTTTGCCACACAGTGGCTTCATCAGTCCATACAAAGGAGAATCATGAAAACAGGAGGAGTTTGAGGTGGTCAGTCCCTCAACCTTGAGTCGATGTTGTCAGTCCATCAATCTTGAATATAATACAGCATATGTTGCATATGTGTCTAATTTACCAACTCGTCGGTTCTCTGAACCATTCAGATGGGTATATGAAGGATGAGGTGAATTAACCAGGGGAAAAAGGTGAGTGGTGCACTGAGGAGCTTGTGGATACAGAGAACTTTATCCATGAAAGCAAAGAGGGGAATGTATGAGAGTACAGTTATACCAACACTCTTGTATGGGTGTGAGACATGGGTTGTGAATGTTGCAACAAGAAGAAGGCTGGAGGCAGTGGAGATGTCATGTCTGAGGTCAATGTGTGGTGTGAATATAATGCAGAGAATCCGTAGTTTGGAGATTAGGAGGAGGTGTGGGATTACCAAAACTATTATCCAGAGAGCTGAGGAGGGGTTGTTGAGATGGTTTGGACATATAGAAAGGATGGAGCAAAAAAGAATGACTTTGAGAGTGTATAAATCTGTAGTGGAGGGAAGGCGGGGAAGGGGTCGGCCTAGAAAAGGTTGGATGGAGGGGGTAAAGGAGGTTTTGTGTGCGAGGGGCTTGTACTTCCAGCAAACGTGTGTGAGCGTGTTAGATAGCGAATGGAGACAAATGGTTTTTAGGACTTGACGTGCTGTTGGAGTGTAGGCAAGGTAACATTTATGAAGGATTTCAGGGAAACTGGCAGGCCGGACTTGATTTCGGAAGATGGGAAGTACAGTGCCGGCACTCTGAAGGAGGGGTGTTAATGTTGCAGTTTTGTAGCTGCAGTGTAAGAACGCCTCTGGCAAGACAGTGATGGAGTGAATGATGATGAAAGTTTTTATTTGTCGGGCCACCCTGCCTTGGTGGGAAACGGCCGATGTGTTAATAAATAAAAAAAAAAGGTTAGGAAAAAGAACAGCTGTACAACTAATGAGAAATATTTTGAGGCAACGGGTTCGGTGTCCCGGAGCTTAGTCAAGCCAGTGTAAACAATACTGGCTTGAAAAGACATAAACATTGAAGTATACCTACTAGCCAATGTTAATATTAGTAATAGTAGTAGTAGTAGTAGTAGTAGTGGTAGTACTAGTAGTAGTAGTGGTAGTAGTAGTAGTAGTAGTAGCAGCAGTAGTAGTTGTAGTTGAGGTAACTCTTAGTTGCTTTGTGATGGCAGGGTTTATTTTTTTAAGGAGGACTCGTATAATTCAAATTCAAATTGATTTATTTCTCGGTAAAAATTACAATGTGTATTTTACATTTTAAGGACTAAGGACTATAATTACAAAGATGGCCGTTAGCATGCCTAGCATGCCTGGGCCTAGCATGCCTGGGCATGCGAGGGATTTCGGGCAGACTTAATACTAGGTTTTAATCTATATTACAAATTACATATGAATATAAATTTCAAATGATTAAAGAGATTTACAATAGTGAGGTAGTTCAGGATAACTAGATTATATTACAGATTACAAATGAGTACAAATTTTAAATGATTAAATATATTTACCATAGTGAGGTAGTTTAGAATGTTTAGATTGTAAAAAAATTAGTAATAAGAATGGTTTTGTCTTGGCATGTTACACAGTTTCTATTAAAGCTCTGATATTGGAGTAAATCAGGCAAACTTAACACTAGTTTCAGATTTATTAGACAATGGCAGAGTTGCCATCTCTTCATGCGTTGATGTGTTCACTGAGATGTGTTTCAAAGCTTCCAGCTGTTTCACCAATGTATAATTTGTCACAGCCTTCACAAGGTTCTGGCTGGGTCTGGTCTCTGTCTGATGTGCTGGTCGCGATGGCTGCTCTAGGGTTGGCTTTTTACTTTGGAGACGTTCAAGGCAACCTGACTGTTCAATCAGACTGAAAAAAACTTAAAGGTACTGGAATATTAAGGTCCTGATTGACTTTACGTCGGAGGTCAATGGCTTGTGTGGTGGGTACCTTTGCGAAGAGTGAAGTGACATCCAAATGACTTAGCTTTTCGTTTTGGACAGACAATTCTCCATTGTGGTTAAGGAGATTGCCTGAGGGTTTTTGATGAGTCGGGAGGATATTTTCTAGAGAAGAGTATAGGTAGTATACTAACTATACCTGATGTAAATGGTCTCAGAGGTGTGTTTCTCAGAACTCCAACTGGTTGGTAAGACATGATCTGTCATCTCTGAACCTGTGTAGGTTATTGTTTATTGTTATGGGGCTATAGGACCCAACATGTATTGATGTAATTAAGTAACATGAATACCTAATTATATTGAATTGATCACAATTTTGCTTAATGAGGTTTTGAGGTCAGGCCACCCTTAAGACTTAAAAAGAAGCTGAATTAACCTGATTTTCTCAATATAATATGTTATAAATGCACACATTTAAATAAGCAGTTTATAAAGTTGCATGTCTCATTGTAAGTAAATAAGGTGTATGATTATTATTATTGTTGGTACATGTGTAGTGTGTGCAAGATGACAGGTTTTTGTTTGTTTTGTTAGGTATATGGGGGGGGCCTGGCTGGCTCCCTCTCTCTTCCCAAGATGGCTGCAGGAAGTTAGTACTTGTGGTTCTCTCTTATCTTTGTTTCTGGGCCGAATGGTGTGCCAGAGGTAACAGGGATATAGTTTATATTGAAGCAGCCAGCATAACCTATGAGTTATAGTGTGTCAAGACACTGAGGGTAGGAGTGATGTGGAGAAAATGGGGTGTTAAGGGTGGAGGTGGACCATGCCATGTGGTTTGTGGATGCTAGTAACATGTGACTGCTATGGGTCATGTTATGAATAAGATCTGACTAGTGTAAATATATATAAATAGTGTATCTCTAAATAGATTCTATTTTGTTAATAATAGTTTAAATAACCTTTTGAGAGGAATGGTGAGAGGACCAGTAGGTTTTCAGATACAGCAGCTAATCATGAATGTAAGTATTAAACTAGACTATAAGACATTTAATCCTCTATGCTAGAACATGTAGTGAGAACCTTGATGATAAAGTAAGGGAAAATAACATAACATTTATGACACAACGCAAGTGTTCTACCATTTTCTTCCATTTATCTTGCATAGTATGTGTGTCAGTGAAATTGTCCTGTAGTTCAACACTACCTGTCTGTCTTCTTTCTTAAATATAGGGACTACATTTACCGTCTTCCACATCTCTGGAAACTGTCCCATATCTTTTGTTTTGCTTTGGATCTTTGGATCCTAACTAGTGGTTCAGCCAGTGCTTTTGCTGTCTCTCGCAGAGTACATAGTGACACCTTGTTATGCTGCATTGCCTCTGATGTATCCATGTCCATCAGAAGTTTCTTTACCTCTCTCCTTGCTGTTTATATGTAATCCAGCACCTGTTAGTGTCTCCCGTCCACTAGGCTTTCTGGCATTGTCAGTGATTACACTTAGAAGAGCTTTTCAAATCATTTGATCAACATTTCAAAGACTTGCCTAATATTTTCTTGCGAGTTCTCCTCCTCCTTCACTTGAATTACCTGATCTTTTACTGTTGTCTTTTTTTCCTGGAGTGGCTGTGAAGCAGTGTTGGTTCACACTTGCACTTTGTTTCTAAGTCATTCTTAAATTGTGTCTGAGCTTCTCTTCTCATCCCCTCACATTCGTTTCTAGTTAATCTGCTCACTTCTTGGTTCTTATTTGCCCCTCGCTTTCCCTGCTCTTATGCATCTCTTTCTTCTGCGTCTGTGCATCGTTTGTTCAGTCATGGGCTCCTTTATCTTTGCTGTTTCCACTTTTTCCGTCTCATTCACTGAATTTCCTTCCAGGTCTCTATTCCAGTTCATTCAGGAAATCCAACGTTCCGAAATAATTGCCTCTTCTAAAGTGTGTCTTCTCGGTTCCTCCACTTACCACTTTCTCTTCTACCTTTAGTTCCACTACATACTGGAACACTTGGACTGTATATTCACTAGCATCCAGTAGGTCCTCATATGCTTCTTCACTTACATCACATGTACTTGTGCTAAATACTAGAACTATTCTTGATGGCTCATCACTTTTTCCTCTCCAGATTGTTGTGACTCTGACATGCTAATGCATAAAATTTTCCCTAACTACCTCCAATTCTCTCACTATATTTGTAAATGAAATAACCCAAGATTAATAGTCTGTAATGGTGTCAATTATTGCTTTCTTGCTGTTTTCGTATTCTTGTTTTTTCCTTACATCTGGTGGTGGGCTACAGATCACTGCTATTGGTCTTTCAATCTTTATCTTGTCTGCTGTATAGTCACTTGAATAATTTCTGTTTATCCTTTACATATATTCAAATTTCTACTGATTCTGATATGCAGTGCAACTTCTACGCCTTCTCCATTTCCCTATGTGCCTTTTTTGTTCATTATTACTTCATGTCCTGCTGGGAAAATAATATTCCGTGATTTCCATAATCACTTGGGTTTCCTAATCATTTTTTTACTTTCAGTTTACATTATTTGGTATTTGTGTGCCATATTCTATACACAATTTCTTTAGCTTGCTCTGGTTTATGTTGTCTACGTTTTCTGTTCATTGATAAATGATAAACTTAATTTCTATAAAGAATGTTTTTCGGTTGATTCGGAAAATGTAATGGTACTGACGTGCTTGAGAGTCCCTGGTTATGCAGAGCATTTTCAGCACCCTTAACATAGTTTATTACTCATAATTTGTAGCTACTGTTGGAATTTTTGCAAGAACAGTCTGTTGGAAGTATTACTGAGACAACTTGTTAATAATAGTCAGTACAAGTGCAGATATTAATCGAAACTAGCCTTAAGTTTGCCTGATTTACTTCAATATTGTAGCTTTAATAGAAACTGTGTAACATGCCAAGACAAAACCATTCTTATTATTAATTTTTTTTACAATCTAAACATTCTAAACTACCTCACTATGGTAAATATATTTAATCATTTGAAATTTGTACTCATTTGTAATCTGTAATACAATCTAGTTATCCTGAACTACCTCACTATTGTAAATCTCTTTTATCATTTAAAATTTATATTGATATGTAATTTGTAATATAGATTAAAACCTAGTATTAAGTCTGCCCGAAATGCCTAGCATGCTCCAGGCATGCTAGGCATGCTAACGGCCATCTTTGTAATTATAGTCCTTAGTCCTTAAAATGTAAAACACACATTGTAATTTTTACCGAGAAATAAATCAATTTGAATTTGAATTTGAAGTTTCAGTATAATTGCATAGGACATTCAATAAATGATGGAAACCCCAAAGAATGCATAGCGTCTCAGGCTAAACCTAACATATGCTATACTTTAAATTTACTTGGTTAATTAAAAAAAGTTTAGCAGAGTGAGCGTTACTAGTTAATTAAATTACAATAAAAAATATAATGAAATAAAAATGGCATATATAGTACACGAGGTGTGAGAGATTGTATATGTATCTAATAATATATGGGAGTGAAAGAAAACTGGCAGAAGATAAACAGGAACAGAATTGGATGAAAACGACAGGAGTCAGGAGTTGTTTGATATGGAGTAACACTGCATGCTGCAGTGTTACTCCATTCCCATTGTTCTTATTAAGGCAACGAGGTACTTTTAACAATAGCTTCGAAATGGTTGGCAGACAGGAAACCTTTGGAAATAATCTTTTAGGGAGTTACATATTTAGGGGCTTTTTAAGTACATTGTCTTTTTTACACATGACGAGTCAGATACAAGGGATATCAAAGATAATTTTGTGTTATGCTTATGGGTTCTGTTGCAGCAATCAGGAAAGAGTTTCAGAGCAGGGTTTATATTAGAACTGACTGTCCTGTATATTTAATATGCACAGTAGTTTGAGTGAATATTATGTATATTGAGTAAACTGTAAACATTAGAAGAGCGGTGGAGTGTGTTGTCTGCCAGTACATAAGGTAATCACTACGACAGTTGAGTTGTTATTGTTTTTTTTGGAATTTGCTGTAATAGATCCCCAGGCACAAATACCAAAGGTGAGTCAAAGATAAATTAGAGAGACGTACACAATAAGTAGTGCTGTTCGAGGTCAGGAGTTGGGAAGGTAATATTGGGGCTGGTCTGTGCACTGTTAGAGGGAAAGTTGGGAATGTAATATTGGGGCTGGTCTGTGCACTGTTAGAGGGAAAGTTGGGAAGGTCATATTGGGGCTTGTCTGTGCACTGTTAGAGGGAAAGGGGTCAAGGTTATAGTTGTAGAAAGGGGGAAGGTAGAAGGGTATGAGTTTATTGTTAAGGGGAAGGGGTCAGGTTATAGTTGTAAAGGGGGCTATTAGAAATAATGTAGTGGAGGGGGGAGTCTTAATTAAAATGGCTTGAGGCTAGCTTTTAAGTCCCCTACTACGCCCTCCATCCCCTCTTTTCCTATGTATGATGGAATTTTACAATCTCCCTCAGCTGTTTCCTTTTTATTTCTGTTCGATATTGATAAGAAACAATACTGCATATTCCTCAATCTTAGTATCCGGTTTTGAGCAACATGTGATCCCAGGCTTATCTTTATCAGGCATTGCAAACATTAGGAGAATTTTCCAATACTCTGAATTGTTTCTGCCCTGTCTCTTCCTCTCCTACTATGCACTCAGTGATCTAAATAATCTCTCGTTCTTCTACCTCTAATTTTCTTCTTCCTGACTAATTAAATTGTTCACATGTGGTGTATATTTTTTTTAGTGAGAAGCTTCAGAAATTATTATTATTATTGTTATTATTTTCACTGTTTCTTTTTAGTTTGTTATTATCGTGATTATTGTTATTATTCTTGTTAATATTTATGTAAGAGATAGTGTAAAATTTCCTCTCATTACCTCTCTGAAGTTGTAAACATGGTCACATAATAATTAATACTTATATATCTGTGGAGTGAGAAGCATAATTAATGCCTGACTATGATTGTAATTAATTAGGTGTGTCCTTGTACAGTAGAGGTTAAGACAGTATTTACATTGTGAACGATCTGAATGTGACTCAGTATTGATGCATGTAATTGGTTTTCTCTTGATGTCTAATTTCAGATTTCCCTGTAATGTGTGTGTGTTTATTAAATTATAATTTATTCTGTCTGAGTATGTTTTATGAGCCCCTTCAGCCGTGGATATAGAGTCTATTTGAGAATAAATAAATTGTATCGGATATATACTTAATAACCATGTCTTTTCCAGGAGAGTGAAACCTCTGATAAGGTGCCAACTGCTCAATTTTCAGCCAAGCTACCCTGAGAGCCTGTACTTATTGGAACTAATATTTTGTTTTAACTACCCTGTATTATTCCCATTGGGTTTAACCTGCTCTAAACCTTATTCCTTGTGTCTCTTTTGCTGTGACTTTAGTCATTTTCATCTCTTCTACTATAAAGAGAGCAGGTGGTGGCAGAATATATTCTTAACTGAGAGAATTGAACCTTACCTTTCTTTCCTCTCAAATTTTAGTTAGAGCCCCTTTTATTTTCTTCCTCGTTTTATATATATCTTAGTCCACCCCGAGTTTCTGCCTGTGGGAATATAGACACTATGGCATAGTCTGTTGCTGTGTCTACCCAAGGGTGGGACTGTGGTAGCAACTTCGTTTCCCAGTCCTCTTTCTGTCTTAATAATCTCCCTTGCCTCTCAGTCTCCTGAGATTATTTTCGCCATTGACTCTCTTCCTTTTCCCTATCCAGATCCCCATGTTAATATATTTTCCTTCATTATTATTTCACTGTCTACTCTCTCACAAATGCTCTACGATCTCTAGCCCTTTCATTTCCCGTGTCGGACTTACATCTCTTTCATTAGTCAAATTAGTTCATTGTTCTTGTTCTGCGACATTCTTCCTTCCATAACACATCTCAACTTCTTTCTTTTGAAAGTTATTGAACTATTTTCCCTCATTAAATATGGTCGTCAGAACAACTATTATCTCATCAAAGTAATGTCACTCATTGTCTTTCCCCTTTCATCCCTCTCATCTAGCATTGCTCTTCTGATTTACCAGATTTTTCCATCTAGGTCCAAAGCATTTGAAGAAACAAAAGTTTTTTCTACGATTTCTGATTGTCCAGAGACGAAGAGAATATCAATTTCTGGACTTTGTCTCTGTATCTCCATACGCTCACTCTACTCTCAGGATGGGGAAATTTTTTCTCATGACTGTGTGGCTTGTTTGGGAGGGTATTTTCCACCTATGTTACATCACTGATAAATAATGCACATTCTTTCTTGAGTATGCCGTTTAGAAATTTGGATGTGTACAGAAGTAATGTGGCGGAATGTGACGCAACCTTTGTTCATTAAATAATTCTATTTCAGGGTTACGTAGAGAATGAAGTGGACATGAGCTCAGATGGGTCTTGTTCACAGAACTGTGCATATTATCAACATGCAAAGAGTGAACGTTGCTACATACATGAAATCCAGTACTGTGGCAGGAGACGTCGCTGTATGGGTACCCTTCATGACTGCCAGTATAACCATGCATATTCCGGTATATGCCATTCCAGGAAGTTATACCGTCGATATGACTCCATAAGATATGGTAATGGTATTCTGCTAGGATCATCTGAACCATGTAGTGGGTCTGTCATCAAGGTAGATTCCTGGTGGAGATTCTGGTATCACTGTTCCTACTGCTTCTGTCTTTGTGATGATGGCAATTCACCCAGCACCGACAGATACATCAGTCTTGTGCCCGCTCTTAGCGACACCAGAAACAATATGGTAGGCTCATTTGACGAGAGATAATCTCACTTCTGTACATATCATATTTAGTTCATCATTTTATTACATCTCTATCTTTTTTGTGTATTTTATCTATTATTTGTGTATTTACATGTGTATCCCTGCATGATATTTACCCTTCCCTTTGCATTAAAATCATGAAGTCTGGGTATGTGCGCCCAATTCATTAGCTTAAAATTACTGACATTTCAAAGACCTCTGCTATAAATTAATTGGAACTCAATGACAGGTTAGGAACCACTCTCTCTCTACTGAATCACCAGAAGCTTTGACTTCCAGTTGTTAAGGGTGTATTACATCCTTTGTATATAGTAAGTCTTTTGTAAGGTGTGCAGGTTTTAAATACGCAGACTCTTTGCTTCCTCTTAACACTTATTACCTGGAGTTTACCTGGAGAGAATTCCATGGGTCAACGCCCCTGCGGCCCGGTCTGTGACCAGGCTTCCTGTTGGACCAGAGCCTGATCAACCAGGCTGTTACTGCTGGCCACACGCGGTCCAACGTACGAACCACAGCCTGGCTGGTCAGGTACCGACTTTAGGTGCCTGTCCAGTGCCTGCTTGAAGACAGCCAGGGGTTTGTTGGTAATCCCCCTGATGTATGCTGGGAGGCAGTTGAACAATCTTGGGCCCCTGACACTTATTGTGTTGTCCCTCAACGTGCTAGTGGAACCCCTGCTCTTCATTGGGGATGTTACATCGCCTGCCGAGTCTTTTGCTTTTACATATATATATATATATATATATATATATATATATATATATATATATATATATATATATATATATATATATATTATATATATATATATATATATATATATATATATTATATATATATATATATATATATATTATATATATATATATATATATATATATATATATATATATATATATATATATATATATATATATATATATATATATATATATATATATATATATATATATATATATATATATATATATATATATATATATATATATATATATATGGATGGGGTCCACCTCTGGTACAAATTGTGGGACCCATAGCCTCGGAGAAGTGGATAAAAAGGCTTCAAGGAAGAATATTTGGATTTCTTCCTGATGCCATTTGAATATTCCACTTCTCCTACCACCCCATCTTTTAATTTTTTTTTACCAATAGGTATGTTTTATTACATAATATGGTACAAAAGATTTGAGAGATACATTGTTGATATAAAGATGGCATATACAGTACACGAGGTGAGAGATACATGTCTAGTACATATTGTTACATCTTTGTCACTGATTATAATGCGAAAATCTCATCCAGCTCTTCCGAGCTGGTGCGCGTGCCCAGAATACAGCATGCATTACCCTCTGAACAGCAGCGCTGAGTCGCTGGAACAGAAAACTAGCTGCCCTGGGATCCCTAGTTACCCTGTTGAGTCTTTTGCCCAGCTCCTTGAGGAACTTAGATGCACTCTTTCCCCATGAGCCAAGGGTCTCTGAGCCTATGGGAACAAACATATAATGATGGGCAAGTTCTCCATATTTTCTCGACTTCTGGGACTCCCTGAAGGTGGCAGCAGCCCCTCCTTCCTCCCTGGTGTACTGGAGATAGGTATCAGCCAAGGTAGATGCACATGTGTAGTCCCACACCACCTGCTTGCCGTCTGTCCAGGCTTGAAGGGTGATACCATCTGGACGCTTTTGGTTGCCATCAGATCTGCATAGTTGGGGTGGTTCCCTTACTGCTGGGCATCCGGCTGTTGTGAGGCTCCTCTTGATAATGTTATTAACCTCTTCATGTCTTGCAATCTTTCCCTCGGATTTACGACACACAAGACCATGGTACCCGAATCGGTCTGCTGCTTCACTGCCACAAATACACCTGTGTTCGGCGAGAATAGGGGCGGCAAGTCGAAGGGCAACACCAATGCGGATGGTCTGTGGGTCGAGGCGTGTGCCAAGGCTGGAGTTGGGAACAGCCAAAAGAAAGTCCCCTGCATGAGGAGCTCTCACTGCAAGTAGGCGGGCTCTATCCTTCCCTGACACACTCTGAAGCATTGCTGAGGCTATATTCTCTACTATTGGGCCATCCCAGTGCGACTGTTTGTAGTTGTTGGGGGAGCAGGCCTGGTTTCAGAGCCTGTTAGGTTATCCCAGATCCTGGCTCCATCAACGAACTTTTGGTCATGGATTCCAATCGTGTCCCTAAGATGTTCAGGGAGAATTGCTGCTACAAGCCCTCTGGATGCAATGCATGAAGACAGGAAAGCAGGTAGAGCAATCTGAGATGACTTGCGGACACCAATGCCTCCTAGTCTGACTGGGAGTGTAGCTTGGTCCCACTGCCCATCTTCTAGAGTAAGGTTAAGTACTTTAGTAAAGATCTGCCTCAGGATACTGTCATATTCGTGCAGTATAGGATTATCATATGAAGGAGCACATCTTAGGAAATATGTCAACCTGGGCAGACTCAAGCATTTTGTGAGGAGGTACAAGGCATCATGGGTGTCAAGATTGCCTATTCGTTGTTCCATTCTCCTCAATTCTTCCAGTTTCTTCCTGAGAATTGTGTCAATGGCATCTCTTCCCAGAGGTGCTCCAAGCAAGACACTATTAGTAGGGGCAATGACTGTTGCTCCTGGTAGTTTTGATAGCACTGCATCTATCACTTGTTGATTGACTGATATGATTTCACATTTGGATGGATTCAGGATGAGACCCATTTCCTGTCCCTGTGTCATCACCTGTGTAAGATCATCTACAAGGGACTCCTTTGTACCTGCTAGTGTGCCATCATCCAGGAACCAGATGTTTAGCTCACTGGTCAGTCTTACTGTGATTTCCCTAACTGCTATACAGAAGAGAATGGTGCGAGAGGGTCCCCTTGCTGGACACCCTCTGATGATGTGATTTCATGCTCTCCAAACAGGAGCATTGATTCCTTGCTATATCCAGCTGAAACAAAAGGGAAGAGACCTGGAAAATGTTCTTGTACAGCTGCTAATACTACGTCCCTTTTCAGGAGATTAAATGCATTCTTGAAATCTAATTTAACCACTGCATTGTCCTCAGGCAGGTTGTCGATATATGCCCTTGTTGCATGAACCGCTGCTTCACTTCCTTGAGAGACCCCAAAGCCAAGCTGGTTTGGTTGAAGCATGATGGCTGCCTCTGCGCGAATACTTCGACAGCAGCTTTAGAAACGAGGCGGCGAAACGTGTTGCCCACTGCGATTGGCCTAATTCCTCCATCCTTCTTTTTAAGGGCACAAAGTGATGCTCCAAAAGAAAGGTTTAATCTCGTCAGGAATCAGACCAGCCAAGGAATTGTTGACGAACCTTGTGATCTCTGACAGCAGTGTCTCTGCAATCCCCCCGATAACTGGATTAACCATTTCCTTTAAATGTTGTGGCCTTATTCCAGTGTAACCCCAGCAGAGCCGGAAGGGAATGACATTATTGCTTTGTAAATGTCCGAGTCTTGCACAATCAGTGGTTCCACAGTGGGGACAGAGGTGTTGGAACTGTTGGTACCCCTGGTTTCCCTGGCAGGGTGCTTTCTCTAAGTGCTTCAGCAGTGTCAGCATCTCTGGGGGCAACTGTATCTTCACTGGTGATAATTCTGATTGCTCCCACTGTGTTGCCCTCTTCAATTTTCTTGCTCACTTGGACTCTGATTTTTCGCTGTCAGTGGAGTGAGTGGGGTTCTGCCTCTCCCATTTTTGTGTTGATGGGGAAGGGGATTGAGGTTATCAGCTCTAGGAAAGTCTCTTAAGGATTTAATGATCATTGAGGCTAGCCTCTTTCCCTTCTTTCCGGCACAGCTAAGCAGACATTGCCAAAAAGTAGTAAGTTGTGCCATGCCTTGATGGTTGGTGGAGCATTTAGGATAGCAGAACCATCGTTTACTTTTATTAAGAGGTCTGTAAGTTTCCCAGCTGCGTGTGGACGGGCTGCTTTGGGAATATGTGTGAGTGTTCTGATACCTGTTGCTTTAATTGCTTCCAGGATATTATCTGATGAGATGAGATCTGTTGGAGTGGGTTCAGGTGCCTGAAGTGGCTCTGGGTCATCACTGTCCACAGGAGGACATCCTGAACCCGGGCAGCTGCCATGTTTACGGAGGAAACCATTAGAGTTGAGACAACGAAGCTGTAAACACGACCGACACTTGCCTCTCCTAGTATTGCCAGCCGTGCCATTTCCCTGGCTGCTCGCTTCCTCCTGACTGGCATTCATCTGGCTAGGTAGACTGTAGTGGAGTACGACATGCTGGGTGGGTAAGGTGCGTGGAAGGTAGTGAACTTGACCGTGGTGGCCTGGTAGGGCTTGAGGGGTGTCGCTGGGATTTGGGTGAGGGAGGCGCAGGTAGTTGCAGGTCTGTTGCTTAAGGCTAAAAATGCAAAAGAAATAATATTTCTAACCTTAAATTGTGGTTGATGGTGTTTGTGGATGATTGTGAAGGAGGGAGTGGAGAGGCGTGCTGAGGCCCATCTGGGCTGAGGTGGATGGTAGTCCAGTCAGTAAGTCAATCCAGTCAAGTGAGCCAGTAGGTCAGTCAATCAAGTCAGTACAGTTATTCAATTGAGTAGGTTATTCATTCTAGTCAATAGATCACTCATTCAAGTCAGTCAGTCAAGTCATTCAGTAAATCAGCTAAGATGATCAGTCAAGTCAATAAGCCATCAGTCAGTAAATTAGTCAAATCAGTCAGTCAAGTACTAAGAAGTCAGTATATCTATCAAATCATTCAGTAAATCAGTAAGTCAATCTGTAAAATCATTCAGTAAATCAGTCAGTCAAATAAGTCAGTCACTCAAATTGATCAATCAAGTTGGTCAGTGAAGTCAGTAAGCCTGCCAGTAAATCAGTCAAGTAAATCAGGTTAGTCATTCAGTAAATCAGTCAAGTCAGGTCAGTCAAGTCATTCAGAAAATCAGTAAATCTAGTTAGTCAGTAAGTCATTCATCCAGTTTGCAGATCCGAAATTTTTCCCCTACTGAGAATTTTACGAAGTGTAGAACAAAAATATGACAGTGGTTTAATAGAGAAAACATTTTAAAGGAAACTGTTTTAATCGACAGTCTACTGTAGCTCAATAGCTCATCACACACAGCAATATGCTTATTATGCAGTGTATTGGTGAATATTGTGTGTAAAAAATGCTCATATATTTTTTCATTTATGTTAATGTAGAAATTAATAAATTATTGTAAACTTATCTAAAAAATATTTAGCTGGATTAAGCTAAATTAAATTGTGCTTGTTCTAATAAGGTTAGTTAAGTTTTCTAAGGTCCTTTTGGTACAAAATTTTTAATTTCTACATTAACATAAATGAAAATATATATCTTTAAACATACAAGAGCAAATTTTAGAAAGGACTTAATTTTAAAGGAGTTCTTGCAAATTGACCAGTTTTACCTATTCGCCACGACATATATATATATATATATATATATATATATATATATATATATATATATATATATATATATATATATATATATATATATATATATATATGCTAGGAATTCGCAAGAGCAGGCGAAATATTCACAAACACTGATCTCTGGCCGACGGAGACTCGACCCTACGAACCTTGTGACAGGAACGCAGTGCTTTACCGACCGTACCACACTGGACCAATACCTTGGCATCCAGCTCACGCTAGACGTTGATCCAAGACACCCAGCTTTCAGGCAGGTGGCTTACAGCTTTTCATCTCATCCCCTGCATGCATCGACACAACTAGAGATTTATACAATGCTAGGAATTCGCAAGAGCAGGCGAAATATTCACAAACACTGATTTCTGGCCGACGGAGACTCGACCCTACGAACCTTGTGACAGGAACGCAGTGCTTTACCGACCGTACCACACTGGACCAATACCTATATATATATGTCGTGCCGATTAGGTAAAACTTGCGATTTTGGCTTAAATAGCAACGCTCACCTTGCCATATAAGACAAGTGAAAATTTGTGTATGCAATAATTTCGCCAAAATCATTCTGAACATAACGAAAAAAATATATTTAATTTTGTTTGTTTATTATTAAATTAATGTTAACGTATCTAACATATATTTAGTTGGGTTAGGCTAAATTAAATTGCGCTTGTTGTAATAAGGTTAGGTAGGTTTTCAAAGTTTCTCTTGGTACAAAATTATTAATTCTCACATTAAATGAAAAAAATATATCTTTAAACGTATAAGAGAAAATTTTAGAAACGACTTAATTTTAGATGAGTTCTTGCTAATTGACCAGTTTTACCTAATCGGCACGACATATATATATATATATATATATATATATATATATATATATATATATATATATATATATATATATATATATATATATATAATGTATATATATATACATATATATATATATACATATATACATATATATATATATATACATATATATATATATATATACATAAATATATATATACATATATATATATATACATATATATATATATATATATATATATATATATATATATATATATATATATATATATATATATATATATATATATATATGTAAATTGGCATGTAAATGTAATACAGTGGACCACCGCCTAACGAGCATCCCGGAAATCGTACAATTATTGTAAGTGCTTGTGGAAGTGTATTTTTGGGGGTCTGAAATAGACTAACCTACGTGACATTATTTCTTAAGGAAATAAATTCGTTCGGTAATGGCACTTGAGCAGCATTCTGGAATGAATTTTGCTTGTTAGCCGGGGGTCCACTGTAATTAAATTAAAATAGAAAAATGAACAAGGAAACAATAATCCGCTAATTTATGGCATTTTTTAAGTCTATTGAGCGAAGATTTTCATTTTCCCCTGACTATTTTTCGGCACCATCTTAGTTTGCTTGATTATAAATCTTTGTTATTACTCTAGATTGTCTTTTTCGATCGCTTTCAAAATTCCAAAACTTATGTAATGTATCTCCTGTAAGATTCATGGCACTAATTTCATGGGTGGGTCCCCCATGCTCTATGCTACACAGGACATTCCCATATTTTTGTTTTGGTGATATTGTAGGAGAAAGGCTCCATTATATGGTATTAATTTCCCCGCTGATGCAGGTAAGGGGCTCTTGATCTAAGGGTAAGGGGCTCTTGATCTAAGGGTAAGGGACTCTTGATCTAAGGGTAAGGGGCTCTTGATCTAAGAAACTTGACTTATCTTGCCCTTGCTTGAATTAGATCTGAATGTCTCTCATTCCTCAGGCACTATTTGACCCCTATGGTTTTGGTGCTTTCCTCTTATTAAATATAATTGTGTATGGCATCAAGGTTCAACGACTCACAAAAACGTAATGACATGATTGCAAACAAACCATACCACGGGAGGGGATAGAACCCACGGACAGTCATAAAACCCAGTGGCTGACGCGTCGGTCTGGAGTTTTATGACTCTCTGACCGCGGGTTCTATCCCCGCCCGTGGTATGGTTTATCAAGGTTCAATGGCTGAAGCATCACATGAAATGAATGGGTCGTTTCAGGTCTTTAGTCTGTGTTGGCACAATTTTTGGCATTTCCGCATGAACTAGAAAATGCATTATTGGTCATCTAAAATTTTTTAGTACTGATGAATTTTCCTCTTGATGCTAAGTTGTGTAAGTTATCATGTGCTAAGTTTATTAATTGGTTTCTATGAGACAGTTGGCGAATGTCTCTTTTGATCAGTTTTGATATTATTTGGTTATCTAAGGTTAGTTCTTTAATATACCTGTTGCATCTGTGTTCTCAAGACCCTTCTTAAACATTTGTAAGTTATGGCCACTAAGTTGACATAACACTTTCTTTCTTAAAAGCCAGTTAATCTTACTTAGAGTACAGTTTAGATTGATTTTTAGCCTTAGGTCCAAATTTAAAGAAAATGTTGTTTTTCATGTGATAATTTTTAAGTCGTGCACTTGATTATATTCAAGACTTCAGTGTACATAACATAATAACATAACTTGTGAGCAGCTACAACCTTCCATGTACATAACATAATAACATAACTTCTGAGCAGCTACAACCTTCCATGTACATAACATAATAACATAACTTCTGAGCAGCTACAACCTTCCATGTACATAACATAATAACATAACTTCTGAGCAGCTTAATGTGCTTGTGTTTATAATAATGGTCTATTTGCTCGGTCTTTTTGATTAGCTTAAATTAGATTTGTACCAAATATGTCAAAATTTATAATTTTTATTGAAGAAATTTTGATATTAGTTTACAAATCTTCAACACTAATATTTAATTTCATTAAGATCTTATGCTTGTGTGTGTACTAGTGGGGTTATGTAGCATGGGGATGCCTTCCTTGGATCATGCAGCCAACGAATTACATGTATATATGTGGTTACAACACCTGACCCTTATATGATGATGTAGGTAGTCAAGGATCTGTCAGACACAGCTTATATTCTACCCAAGCTTTAAGATTTTAACTTGTCTAATGTATATTATTTTGTGCTTATGGTGGCCCAGTTTTATTTTTTTTTATTTATCTCAGGTGGTGACTGGAGTCCAGTTTACCAAGCAAAGGAAAGTTATCCATATTCAGGTACAACAAGGTCAAGCCCTACCACAAGGACTTGTCAACATGTCGACTGTAGACTGGGTAGACGTAGAACCCATCAATATGATCAGGTAATATAAGGGTTTGTGAATTTTTTTGCCCACAGGATGGGTATGGGGTGCATAATAAAGATATCAAACTAAAACTAACTGAAATATCAGGAAATTTTGTTCTCATACTTTTATTGCTGAATTAGTGAGTCTGAATAATTATGATGTATAATTGATTGCATATATTGGAATATATTGGGCTTATTGACAGAGCTCCAAAACCTATTTTATAGTTTTTACATACAACATTTTTATCTTCCTAAATCATCCACATACTGTGAAGGATGAGATGATTGTATTTATGTCGTAATGCATACACTCGTCTACATTCAACATACATCTTGACAAAATCGCTACATTCCCAACATTATATACTTTTCATTTTCATTTTCATTTTCACTAATTTACAAAAATGTATTCTCCCTATGCAAAGTTTTTCATTCATAGCATCAAGTTACAATACTTGTGCTATTGTGCATTGCTGGAACTGTATTATGTTGATGATAGTGTCTTAACACCATAGCCCGGCCTATGAGGAAGGCAGACACTACAAAAAGTTATCATATGAGGAACGTAGCATAGACTTGGACCGTCTCATGGCACCAGAGAACCACGTTGTTACTGGCGTCCGCTTCAGAATGTTGGGCACCCATGTCAACCTGGAGGTAGGTCCGAAATGTTTATTTTGGTATAAGTGTTAATTACAAGCCAGAGAATAAAAACTTCCTGAATGGTCATGTCAGAGACAATTCTATGGGTTCAGCTGTCTTTCTACCTGGAGTCTACCTGGAGTCTACCTGGAGAGAATTCCAGGGGTCAACGCCCCCGCGGCCCGGTCTGTGACCAGGCCTCCTGTTGGACCAGAGCCTGATCAACCAGGCTGTTACTGCTGGCCGCACGCAGTCCAACGTACGAACCACAGCCCGGCTGATCAGGTACCGACTTGAGGTGCCTGTCCAGTGCCTGCTTGAAGACAGCCAGGGGCTTGTTGGTAATCCCCCTGATGTATGCTGGGAGGCAGTTGAACAATCTTGAGCCCCTCACACTTATTGTGTTGTCCCTTAAAGTGCTAGTGGCACCCCTGCTCTTCATTGGGGGGATGTTACATCGCCTGCCGAGTCTTTTGCTTTCGTAGGGAGTGATTTTTGTGTGCAAGTTTGGTACTAATCCCTCGAGAATTTTCCATGTGTATATAATAATGTATCTCTCCCGCCTGCGTTCTAGAGAGTACAGGTTTAGGAACTTCAAGCGTTCCCAGTAGTTGAAGTGGTTTATCGCAGTTATGCGTGCCGTGAAGGTTCTCTGCACATTTTCCAGGTCAGCAATTTCACCCGCCTTGAAAGGTGCAGTTAGTGTGCAGCAATATTCCAGCCTAGATAGAACAAGCGATCTGTAAAGTGTCAACCTATATTTTTTTGAAGAGTTTAATCATGCGTACTTTAAAGTTAGATGCTCATCTTGCTTTGGTTATGAGTTTTCTCCCTGGATGATTAAAATTGTGAGAAACAGCTGAATCAATAGCAACAATGTAGATGAAGGGGAATAGGAGGTGATTAGGCTTGATCCAAGTTCAATTTCTTTTAAGAAAAGGCCTTCCCAGCAATAGGTACCCACAAGAAAGCTCTACACAAAGTAATTCTTGTTGATTGTTGATTGGAGGGACTAAGAAAACTTACAATGGAGTCCCTGGGACACTATAAAAATCACACTGGACCAATATTATTCTTTTTGAGTTGCTCAATAAATTATTGCTACTGCTTACCACTATACAAAACAATATTCTAGATGTTTAAAACCCATGAAGCAGTAAAAATAAAGACCATATTGGCTCTCCCTAGACAAAGATAAAAGACGGTTTTCTTGTTTTGCAAAAAAAAAAAATCCTAATTTTGCATTACCTGGAGTTTACCTGGAGAGAATTCCGGGGGTCAACGCCCCCGCGGCCCGGTCTGTGACCAGGCATCATGGTGGATCAGAGTCTTATCAACCAGGTTGTTACTGCTGGCCACACGCAATCCAGCGTATGAACCACAGCCCGGCTGTGCTGCTACAAAAGTTAAATTGTCTTTACATATGAAACATTTGATTGCATAAAAACTACGCCTCCGGCAGGCTACACACACACGTAACAGGAAAGACACTGCAATGGATCAGAGAGTATCTGACAGGGAGGCAACAACGAGTCCTAGTACGTGACAAGGTGTCAGAGTGGGCACCTGTGACGAGTGGGGTTCCACAGGGGTCAGTCCTAGGACCTGTGCTGTTTTTGGTATATGTGAATGACATAACGGAAGGGATAGACTCAGAAGTGTCCCTGTTTGCAGATGATGTGAAGTTAATGAGAAGAATTAAATCAGTCGAGGATCAGGCAGGACTACAAAGGGACCTAGACAGGCTACAAGCCTGGTCCAGTAAATGGCTCCTTGAATTTAGCCCTGCCAAATGTAAAGTCATGAAGATTGGAGAAGGGCAAAGAAGACCGCAGACAGAGTATAGTCTAGATGGCCAAAGACTGGAAACCTCACTCAAGGAAAAAGATCTTGGGGTTAGTATAATACCGAGCACATCTCCTGAGGCACACATCAATCAGATAACTGCTGCAGCATACGGGCGGCTGGCAAACCTAAGAATAGCATTCCAATACCATCACGGATCCTAACCTATGTCTAGAACAAATTAACTCTGTGGCACTTGAGGTTTGCTCAAGGCAAATTCCCTTAAGGAAAAGGAGGAGAAGATGTAAACTAGAAAGAGAGAGGCGCTCCCTATACAGGCGAAGGCAAAAAATAACAGAGCGGCTACAAGAGGCCAATATATCTGAAATACGTAGGGAGACACTAGTCAGAGAAATAGCAAACACCGAATTAAAACTAAAGGAATCTTACAGGAATCAAGAAATGCAGGAAGAACTAAAAGCCATAAATGAAATTGAAAGAAACCCAAATCAAAGTCGAGAACAACATCCAGTATTGGGCCCCTACTAAAACGGGATGGGTCCTACACAGATGACAGCAAGGAAATGAGTGAGTTACTAAAGTCCCAGTATGACTCAGTTTTTAGTGAGCCGCTAACCAGACTAAAAGTTGAAGACCTAAATGAATTTTTTATGAGAGTGCCACAGAACTTGGTAGATGCAAGCCTATCTGACATTACCCTGACGCCAAATGACTTCGAAAAGGAGATAAATGACATGCCCATGCACTCCGCTCCAGGCTCTGACTCTTAACACCGTAGCAATCGCATCTGCCAGAAAAATGACAGGATGGATTATGAGAACCTTCAAAACCAGGGATGCCAAGCCCATGTTGACACTTTTCAGGTCGCTTGTTCTATCTAGGCTGGAATATTGCTGCACACTAACTGCACCTTTCAAGGCAGGTTAAATTACTGACCTTGAAAATGTACAGAGAACTTTCACGGCACGCATAACTGCAATAAACCACCTCAATTACTGGGAACGCTTGAAGTTCCTAAACCTGTACTCCCTGGAACGCAGGCGGGAGAGATACATTATTTTATACACTTTGAAAATCCTAGAGGGATTAGTACCAAACTTGCACACGAGAGTCACTCCCTACGAAAGCAAAAGACTCGGCAGACGATGTAACATCCTCCCAATGAAAAGAGCCACTAGCACGTTGAGAGACAACACAATAAGTGTCTGGGGCCCAAGACTGTTCAACTACCTTCCAGCATACATAAGGGGGATTACCAATAGACCCCTGGCTGTCTTCAGGCAGGCACTGGACAGGCACCTAAAGTCGGTGCCAGACCAGCCAGGCTGTGGTTTGTACGTTGGACTGCGTGCGGCCAGCAGTAACAGCCTGGTTGATCAGGCTCTGATCCAACATGAGGCCTGGTCACAGACCGGGCCGCAGGGGCGTTGACCCCTGGAACTTTCTCCAGGTAAACTCTCCAGGTAAACTAAGGAATCGTTCAAGACTCTGTACACCATATACGTCAGGCCCATACTGGAGTATGCAGCACCAGTTTGGAACCCACACCTGGTCAAGCACGTCAAGAATTTAGAGATAGTGCAAAGGTTTGCAACAAGATTAGTCCCAGAGCTAAGGGGATTGTCCTACGAAGAAAGGTCAAGGGAAATCGGCCTGACGACACTAGAGGACAGGAGGGTTAGGGGAGACATGATAACGACATATAAAATACTGCGACGAATAGATAAGGGGGACAGAGACAGGATGTTCCAGAGAGGGGACACAGAAACAAGGGGTCACAGTTGGAAGTTGAAGACTCCTATGAGTCAAAGGGATGTTAGGAAGTATTTCTTCAGTCATAGAGTTGTCAGGAAGTGGAATAGCCTAGAAAGTGACGTAGTGGAGGCAGGAACCAAACGTAGTTTTAAGACGAGGTTTGATAAAGCTCATGGAGCAGGGAGAGAGAGGACCTAGTAGCAATCAGTGAAGAGGTGGGGCCAGGAGCTATGACTCGAGCCCTGCAACCACAAATAGGTGAGTACACGCATGCGCACGCACGCACGCATGCACAGTGGATCAGGGAATACCTCAAAGGGAGGCAACAACGGGTCATGGTGCGTGGTGAGGTATCACAGTGGGCGCCTGTGGCGAGCGGTGTACCGCAGGGGTCAGTCCTAGGACCAGTGTTATTCCTGGTATATGTAAATGACATGACGGACGGGATAGACTCAGAAGTGTCTCTATTTGCGGATGATGTGAAAATAATGAGGAGAATCACATCGGAAGAGGACCAGGCAGGGCTGCAAACAGACATGGACAAGCTCGACATCTGGTCTAGCAATTGGCTTCTTGAATTGAATCCCTCCAAATGCAAAGTCATGAGGATCGGAGAAGGGCAAAGAAGACCGCTGACAGAGTACAAGCTAGGCGGACAAAGGCTACAAACCTCGGCAAAGGAGAAAGACCTTGGAGTGAGTATAACGCCAAGCACGTCTCCGGAGGCACACATCAACCAGATAACTGCGGCAGCATATGGGCGACTGGCAAACCTAAGATTAGCGTTCCGTTACCTTAACAAGGAATCGTTCAAGACACTGTATACCGTGTACGTCAGGCCCATACTAGAATATGCAGCACCAGTCTGGAACCCACACCTGGTCAAGCACGTAAAGAAACTAGAGAAAGTGCAAAGGTTTGCGACAAGGTTAGTTCCACAACTCAGGGTCTGTCTTATGAAGAAAGATTGAGGGAAATAGGACTAACAACACTGGAGGAAAGAAGGGTCAGAGGAGACATGATAACGACATACAAAATACTGCGGGGAATTGACAAGGTAGATAGTGACAGGATGTTTCAGAGAGGGAACACAGAAACAAGGGGACACAACTGGAAGCTGAAGACTCAGATGAGTCAAAGGGATGTCAGGAAGCATTTCTTCAGCGACAGAGTAGTCAGGAAGTGGAATAGTCTAGAGAAAGATATAGTGGAGGCAGGAACCATACATAGTTTTAAGACAAGGTATGATAAAGCTCATGGAGCAGGGAGAGCAGAGACCCAGTAGCAGACAGCGAAGAGGCGGGGCCAGGAGCTGAGTCTCGACCCCTTCAACCACAATTAGGTGAGTACAATTAGGTGAGTAGTGTCAAGAGGGGTTCCACAAGGATCAATCCTAGGGCCAGTGCTGTTTCTGATCTAAGAGCATGACATGGCGGTAGGGATAGTGAGAGGTGTCCCTGTTTGCAGACGATATGGAGAATTTAAATGGACGAGGACCAAGTAAGACTACAAAGGGATCTGGACAGGTTGAGATCCTGTTCTGACAAATGGCTCCTGGAGTTTAACCCCTCCAAGTGCAAAGTCATGAAGCTTGGGGCATAAAGAATACCTCAGAGGTCAAAAACTGCAAACCTCACTCAAAGAAAAGGATCTTGGGGTGAGCATCACACCGAACACATCTCCTGATGCACACATCAACCAAACAACTGCTACAGCATCTGGTCGCCTGGCAAACCTATGAATAGCTATTCGACATCTAGGTAAGGAGGCATTCACGACAATGTACACCATGTACGTCAGGCCCTTATCAGAGTATGCAGCACCAGTATGGAACCCTCACCTGGTCAAACACGTCAAGAAATTAGAAAAAGTGCAAAGGCTTACAACAATACTAGTCCCTGAGCTAAGGGGTATGTCCTACGTCGAAAGGTTATGGGGACCCATCCTTACGACTCTGGAGGAAAGGTGGTTAGGGAGGGACATGATAACTAGGAACAGAATACTGAGAGGAATTGAGATGAGATGGGACACGGGAACAAGGGGCCACAACTGGAGGTTGAAAACTCAGAAAAGAGGCTGAACAGCAATTTGAAAATGACACTGCAAAGAAATCCAAATCTGAGTTGAATTTGATTTTCAGCCACAACAGAAGGAAGGTAACAGTGAAGGACCAGATAACGTGAAGAATCCCGAGAACTCACTAGGAATGAATTGGAAGTCTGTGAGGAGCTGAACAAAAGATTTAGGAAGGTATTCTCAGTAGAATCAGGAACTTGCCCAGAGCTAAAGAGAGAGAGAGAGGGTGTACCAACTTGTTTGAAGACATAATACAATAGAAGTAGAGGTGAAGACAATACTGAAGGGTAAAGGGACCAGACAAAATCTCTGTGGGTTCAGTGAGGGGAAGCAAAGGAATTAAGTGAACCTCTAACATCAATCTTTAACAAATCAATTGGAACAGTTCGGCTGCATAAATCTGGAAAACAGCGAATGAAGTATCATTAGTTTATACAAAACTGGACACACGAGTGGTATTGAACGACAGGCTAGTACCATTAACATGCATAGTATGAAAAGTTATCGAGGTATTATCTAATCATGAGTCTCGGGTTAAAAGGAGTGTTTCTTTGCAATGTGGGTTCTGCAAGAGGAAGAAGAGGAATTAAGTAAACCATTAGCAGCAATCCTAAACAAATTATTTGAAATAGGGCAGGTGCCATGGGTCTAGAAAACAGCGAAGGAAGTACATTGAGTATTTAGATGATGGAATTAATAAAATATACACCATAGCCACAAAACTGAGAAACACTAGGGATTTTATTGAGAATATATTATTGGCAGCCAAGAAGACTTTCTACAGGACTGAACCTAGGGAAGTACATTCTAGTAAAATTATATTGCTTTTGTCTTACAATGAGAATCTGGCCAGCCTGTGTAATACATTAACAAAGCGTGTTAAGTCTGCACAATAAATTACAAAGCTTCGGCAGCAAAATCCAGATCTTCAAAAACACTAGAACAGTGACGCGGAAGTTGATTAAGAATGCACCATCCAATATAATTGATGGTGTTAACAAGATTCCATGACCACTATATCCTCTTTCATACGTCAGGCAGACAGGTGAATCATAGAAATCATACTAGCCAAACATTAGTACTCGATTAGGATTGGTCAGGAGAAGAATCCAATCTTTATTACTTTAGTACCGGCAATCATCCGCAGAGATGGGCAGCAACTCTCATAAAACATAATTGGAATGCTTTATTATTCTTGTCATTGATTGTACTAACTCGACTGCTATTTAGTAGTCAATTTTGTTTAGCAAGGATGCTATACAAAATCCACGAATTCAACAGATCCTCGTGAGGATCTGGTGACATTAGAGCTTCGTTCTCCCCACCTGTCCTGCACGTTTCACCCATCGGAGATCCTGTCCATCTATGTCCAGAAGGTTTAGGATCCCCTTGGGTGGGTGGAGGTGAGAATGTGCCCCTGTTGGCATTCAGCGTCTTTGATTCCGTTTTGAGGGTAAACTGTGATAGATAACAAATAGAAGTAATCCCGTTCATAAACAGAAGCATATGAATATGTCCACACAAGTTAAGGGGTTGCAACTACCATACATAGCAACATGTGAGGTAGGAGAACTTGTCTTACACGTTTCACCCATCGAAGAACACGTTCTGTCATCTGTATCATCGTACATAGGGAAATTCAGGGAGTATAATATCAGCTGTGGATTGGTGGTGAGTATATGGCCTTGTCAATTCTCAATTTTTCTACAACCGTTTTGAAAGTACAATGTAGCTAGTAGCAGGAAGGTGCTTCAGGCTCTCTCTGCGAGTTAGGTTATTGCAACATTTAGGTGACTGCAACATTTAGGAGATTGTAACATTTAGGAGATTGAACATTTAGATTATTGCAACATTTAGTTGATTGCAACGTTTAGGTGAGGTTGCTGTGATAATCTAAGAAAATCAAAGTTGCATGTCTCATTGTAAGTAAATAAGATGTATTGTGGGTACATGTGTAGAGTGTGCAAGACGACAGTATTTTCTTTTGTGTATTTTGAAGAGGGAGAAGTCCTCCCTTTTTCTCTCTCTTTACAAGAAGGCTGCAAGGTAGAACTGGTGGTGGAGACTGGGTTTTGTTGATATGTTTCTGGGCAGAATGGTGTGCCAGAAGTAAGGGAGATATGTGTTAAATTGAAGCAGCCAACAACCTATGTGTTATAGTGTGTCAATACACTGAGGGTAGGAGTGATGTGGAGAAAATGGGGTGTTAAGAGTGGAGGTGGACCATGCCATGTGACTGCTATGGTACATGTTATTATGATTGTAAGATCTGTATATATGTATATCCATGAATATATATGATATTTTTGTAATTGTGGTTTAAATGACCCATGGAGAGGGCTGGTGAATTTTTTTTTTTACAGATGCAGCAGCTAATCATGAATGTAAGTATCCCCCCTAGACTGTAAGACCTTTAAGGGGCCGGTGCGGCAATTTCGGTTAGGATTTTTATTTATCGTCTGATTTTTTTTATTTTTGGTGTACGTTTAGAAGCATATATGTAACATAATATGACAAAGTTTCAATAAGATTGGCCAACAAACAACTGACAAATGGCAGCACTTAGTGCACAAATTGGCACTGTGAGTGGCACTTCGACAATCGCCACTGTTAGAATACATCTAACACGACTTTTTTTCAATGTCAATTAATCTAATATACCTTATCTTCGTGCCGAAAAAAAATACATTTGGTACGCTTTTTGGCATTCACCAAAATATCTGCCTTTTACCCCCCCCCCCACACAAAATAAAAAATATTTGAGATATTCCAAAAAAAATTTCAAATAAAAGTCAAGCACACTTTGTTTTATATTGTCTGTGAAAATCATTTCAATCCAATCATTATTAATGGTACATAAACAAAGCAATAGGCCTAAATCTTGCTTTCGAGACATTCGGCTGAACGCGCGGACTAGCTAATTACGCCAGAAAAGTCCAAAAATTTCACGAAAATCGCGCTATTTTGGGGTTTTCTATGCAATATAAGTGATTTCTTATTGTTTCCCATGTATGAAACACCGTTTTCTTTAGTTCTACCAGAGGTAACAGAGAAAACCCGTCTCTTATAGTCGGTAACATTTCTTCAAGGCAACCACCACCCTCCAGTATAAACTATACAAATAATATTATTTTGGCCTGCTTTCTTATTCGTTTATCTTATTTATCTTATGCATAATATCATTAATGAATAAATGATATAAGCAGAAAAAGGATATTAGCAATAATAGCGTCAGTATAAGACATCTTGTGAGAGGCACTCAGACTGCCGACATCTATAAAATCGATTACTGGTTGTTGCATCATCATACAAACACCTCCTTTAATACCCTATGCTAGAACATGTAGTGAGAACCTTTATGATAAAGTAAGGGAAAATAACATAACACTACTTTCATTCTGATCTTTAAACTTAACACTAAAGTAGCAATATTTCTAGCATACTGGACCTCGATTTTAAGTCCTTCTTTCTTCCATCTTAGTCTCGAGATTCCTTCTTAGTCTCTTCCCTCGTAGTCTCTTCTCTTTGGTCGATCACCATGCCCAGCCCTTCTAGGGCAGGGTAGGTGCCAAGGCTGGAGCTTGCTCCCATCTGCAGCTCGTAAGCCTGCCCTTCCCGTTAGGGAAGGTGGCAGACCAGAGAGGCCTAGCATCTATCTACCTCCATGTCTCGTGCTGGTGGGGAATGTGGCTAGGCCTGGGGCCAGTTGGTCCCGCCGCTGAGGGGTACCCCCTCCCATGGGAGACATAGGTCTCTGACACTCCCACGCCAGGGAGCCGGAGCCGGGTCGCCATCTGGTAAAGACCCGGGCCGGGAGAATTCCCGGTGAATCAACACCTCCTCCTCTTCTCTTTCCTCTTAGTCTACTCTCTTCCCTCTTAGTCTCTTCTCTTCCCATCCTATTCCTCATCCTCATATCAGACATTGACAGGGATATAAGCCACAGTGCTGTGTCTTCCTTTGCAGATGACACCCGAATCTGTATGACAGTGTCCACCGTTGAAGACACTGCAAGACTCCAAGCAGACATAAACCAAATCTTTAAATGGGCTGCAGAAAACAATATGAAGTTCAATGATGAGAAATTTCAATTACTCAGATACGGAAAACGTGAAGAAATTAAAATCTCATCGGAGTACAAAACTAATTCCAACCACACAATAGAGCGAAAAACTAATGTCAAAGACCTGGGAGTGTTCATGTCAGAGGATCTCACCTTCAAGGACCATAACAATGTAGCAATTGCATCTGCTCGAAAAATGACAGGATGGATAATGAGAACCTTCAAAACCAGGGATGCCAAGCCCATGTTGACACTTTACAGATCGCTTGTTCTATCTAGGCTGGAATATTGCTGCACACTAACTGCACCTTTCAAGGCGGGTGAAATTGCTGACCTTGAAAATGTGCAGAGAACCTTCACGGCACGCATAAGTGCGATAAACCACCTCAACTACTGGGAACGCTTGAAGTTCCTAAACCTGTACTCTCTAGAACGCAGGCGGGAGAGATACATTATTATATACACATGGAAAATTCTCGAGGGCTTAGTACCAAACTTGCACACAAAAATCACTCCCTACGAAAGCAAAAGACTCGGCAGGCGATGTAACATTCCCCCAATGAAGAGCAGGGGTGCCACTAGCACGTTGAGGGACAACACAATAAGTGTGAAGGGCCCAAGATTGTTCAACTGCCTCCCAGCATACATCAGGGGGATTACCAACAAGCCCCTGGCTGTCTTCAAGCAGGCACTGGACAGGCACCTCAAGTCGGTACCTGATCAGCCGGGCTGTGGTTCGTACGTTGGACTGCGTGCGGCCAGCAGTAACAGCCTGGTTGATCAGGCTCTGGTCCAACAAGAGGCCTGGTCACGGACCGGGCCGCGGGGGCGTTGACCCCTGGAATTCTCTCCAGGTAGACTCCAGGTATAGTCTCTAATTTCCATCAAATACAAGCATATGTAAAACATTCTCTTCTATCATAGTTTCTGATAAAGAATATCAGGTTTATTTTTATTAACAATTTTCCTTAGATTATGACCTTTTTAACATTTTCTCATATATATTAGTGCATAAAATTTTCATAAATATGTTATTCTCACTATTGCCATTTTCTCATTTGTTTTAGCGTGGTTATCACCTATCCTACGCAAGTTTCTTTGCTCTGTTAAGTTGTGTTTAGTAAATATGTGTGATTTAAATTACATAACTCATAAATATTTATTCAATCCTATGTACTTTCCGCAGATAAGAATTACCCCCGTGAACTACACAACCGGGAAACTACAGCCCTACAAGAGTTACTGGATCAGCAACGACAACACCCCAGCAATGTCCAGAAACTCCAGGGTGGAACTGGAGATTCTCTACCCCCATGACCCAACTACCTTCATAACTCCCTCACAAGAGGACTCCAGACCGGACACCTTCATACGTTTTGGACCTACTGACAGAAGGAAGGACGCTGCACAACTCACTGTCCCGTTCTTTGACGCGCAGACTGTTGCCCCTTTCCCAAGCACTTGGTTCTCTGGTATTGAACTTTTCCACAAAGGTCAGGCTGGTTCTGGAGGCTTTTTAGGCCTCAAGGTCATTACCTATGACTTGTCACGTCACATGGAAGTAGTAGATTATGACCAAATAGGCATAAATTTCAACAATTTGCATACAAAATAGGGAGTTTATTTTTATTTTTTATTAAAAAAATTGTAAAATAAATAGTTTTACAGTCTGTGCCACACTAGCCTGATGCAAGCCATATTGTCTTGTAAACCAGCATGTTACAAACCATATTGTCTTGTAAACCAGCATGTTACAAACCATATTGTCTTGTAAACCAGCATGTTACAAACCATATTGTCTTGTAAACCAGCATGTTACAAACCATATTGTCTTGTAAACCAGCATGTTACAAACCATATTGTCTTGTAAACCAGCATGTTACAAACCATATTGTCTTGTAAACCAGCATGTTACAAACCATATTGTCTTGTAAACCAGCATGTTACAAACCATATTGTCTTGTAAACCAGCATGTTACAAACCATATTGTCTTGTAAACCAGCATGTTACAAACCATATTGTCTTGTAAACCAGCATGTTACAAACCATAATATTGTGTAAATCAGCCTTTTACATACCATATATATCTCGTAAGACAGCATTTTACTCGCAATAATGTCTTGTAAACCATCCATAATGTCTTGTAAACCATCCATAATGTCTTCTAAACCAGCCATGTCTCGATAACCAGCCATAATGTCTTGTAAACCAGCCATAATGTCTTGTAAACCAGATATAATGTCTTGTAAACTAGCCATAATGTCTTGTAAACCAGCCATAATATCTTGTAAACCAGCTATAATATCTTGTAAACCACCCATAATGTCTTGTAAACAAGAAATAATGTAAATCAGCCATAATGTCTTGTAAACAAGAAATAATGTAAATCAGCCATAATGTCTTGTAAACAAGAAATAATGTAAATCAGCCATAATGTCTTGTAAACAAGAAATAATGTAAATCAGCCATAATGTCTTGTAAACAAGAAATAATGTAAATCAGCCATAATGTCTTGTAAACAAGAAATAATGTAAATCAGCCATAATGTCTTGTAAACATGTCATAATGTAAACCAGCCATAATGTCTTGTAAACCAGCCGTAATGTCTTGTAAACATGTCATAATGTAAACCAGCCATAATGTCTTGTAAACAAGTAATAATGAAAACCAGCCATAGTGTCTTGTAAACCAGCCATAATGTTTTATAAACCAGCCACAATGTCTTGTAAACCAGCCATAATGTCTTATAAACCATCCATTATGTCTTTTAAACCAGCCATAACATCTTATAAACCAGCCTGTTACACAATATGATGCCGTGTAAACCACACTGTTAAACGCTAGCAAGTTGTGTAGTGTAAGTCAACATATAACACAGCATCATATAGTGTAAGTCAACATATAACACAGCATCATATAGTGTAAGTCAACATATAACACAGCATCATATAGTGTAAGTCAACATATAACACAGCATCATATAGTGTAAGTCAACATATAACACAGCATCATATAGTGTAAGTCAACATATAACACAGCATCATATAGTGTAAGTCAACATATAACACAGCATCATATAGTGTAAGTCAACATATAACACAGCATCATATAGTGTAAGTCAACATATAACACAGCATCATATAGTGTAAGTCAACATATAACACAGCATCATATAGTGTAAGTCAACATATAACACAGCATCATATAGTGTAAGTCAACATATAACACAGCATCATATAGTGTAAGTCAACATATAACACAGCATCATATAGTGTAAGTCAACATATAACACAGCATCATATAGTGTAAGTCAACATATAACACAGCATCATATAGTGTAAGTCAACATATAACACAGCATCATA